>CM024538.1:16586013-16787748 GCA_014182365.1 Eucalyptus tenuipes
AGGGATTTCATTGGTCAAGTTGCAACATCCTCTAGCATCTAACTCTTCAAGCTTCTCTACCAGCCCAATTGTACTTGGTAATTTCGTTATCCCTCTTATGCCATTTATCTTTAGTACTTTCAATTGCTTTAGATTGCTGATCGAATCAGGTAGATGACCAATACTTGTCAATGACAAATCCAACTCGACTAATGATTGTAAATTGCCAACCGAATATGGAAGTTCCTTTATCTTCGTGCAATTCGATAAATCTAGTCGCCTAATTTTCACCAGCCCTCCAATCGAGTATGGCAATTTGCTGATTTTCCTATTTGGTACATCGAACTTCAACAAAGATTGCAAATTACCAAACGTCTGCGGAAGTTCATGTAGCCTATTAGGCATGACGATCTCTATCAAAGCTTGTAGACATCCTATTTCTTCCGGCAACTCTCGAAGAGAAAAACAATTCTTCAAGTTCAAAGTAGTTAGGAACTTCAATATACCAATGGATGGGTCAACTTCAATTAATTGGTAACACCCTTCAAGAATCAATCTCTCCAAGAACGCCCACATAGATAAATCAGGTGTTCTCCTTAAGTATCTACAGTGGCTAAGATCTAGTACTTTAAGTTTCCTTGTTGCCTGCAAAATAATTTGATAAAATATATAGTAAGAAACTACTTGCAGGAAAAAAATGACAAAAGAAACCATATGCATATAGGGAGTGTGGCTCGAATCATACTCTAATTTGTTCCCAGCCAATCCATTTCTCCGAAAAATGGCTCCATGAAAGGTCAAGAATGACTAAGTTAGTTGGATGAAAGTTTGTTGCCTCAAACTTGTCAGAGTAATATCTCCAAGAAAGCCATTTTAAACTGTGGAGAAGATTATTGAAGTCTCCAACAAGCAACAGCCAATCCCCTCGAAAGAACCTCAGCTTTCGTAACTGAGCAACTTCATCACATGTTAGAATGTCTTCATGAAATCCACGATATCCTTCTAGTGACATTGCTTTTATTTTCCTACTTCCCTGACAATGGAAACACAATAGTGATTAATTTACCCTTTTGCAAGAATAGTCTATAACAATTCATCAGAAAATAAATTGCCATTCCCTTTTTTACCTCTTTTTCCTTTAGAATACTTAGGGCTTCATGATAGTTCCACACTCTACTACGCTCACAGGGATCAGTGAAGTTCTCTTGACGGACGATTTCCCTTCCAAGGTCTCGCACTTGGTCATGCATCCAGAAAGTATTGTCGTCTTTGAGTTTTATCAAGGACATGCAAAGGAGGACATCAATGGCAATGTGCGGGTGGTATCCACATGCATCCCACATGTAGAAAGGGCTTGTTTTGTCTCGATTAACAAAAAAACAAGCTATATCAAGAAATACTTCCTTTTGTGCAAGATCTAACCTTTCATAAGTTATCCTCAATTTTCTTTGGACTTCCATGGGAGGAGCTTCTTTTAGCTTCTTCAATGTGTCTATCCATAATGCTTCGGATTTACCTAGAAGGGATGAACCTACAATCTCAAGAGCTAGAGGAAGCTTTCCCAAAGTATGGACAATTTCTTCAGAAAGGTGGACACGATGATTCGGTGGAGAGTCTCTTCTAAAGGCATTCCTACTAAAAAGCTTAAGAGCATGACCAAATGTCATTTCTTGTACATCATAAGTGGAAACATTTGTAGGCTTTTTTACAGGGCCTTCACTTGTTGCTTCTTCCTCAGTCATTAGGACACGTTGGTCTCTAGTAGTTATGATAATCCTACTACCAGAACCAAACCAACTACCTTTTTCTGCCAGACATCTTAGTTGCTCCTTCTCATCCACATCATCAAGAACAATGAGAACTTTTTTTTCTTTAAGTACTCCCCCATTAAGCTTGTTGATCCCATCATTCACTTGATAAATTTGGTCATTAGAATGAGAACCAATGAGCTTGGATAACAGTTGTTTTTGCAAATTTACCAAACCATTATTGCCTTTTGATGATTCCCCAACGTCTACAAGGAAACAACATTGGTCAAAGCTTGAAAATAGTGTGTTGAAGACAATCTTAGCAAGAGTTGTTTTGCCAACACCGCCCATTCCATGGATTCCAAGAAATCGTACACTATCAAATCCCACTTCCAACATTTTGATTATATCTTCTACGCGATCATCAACTCCAACTAGATGTTCAGTTACATTTTCATATGCAACCTTCAGCTTAACTGAAATCGTTCGAATTACCGAACATATAAGATCTCCTTGGCTGCCATAAGGTAACAAACATGTTAGGGATAACTTTATATGCAAAACTACACTCAAAGTAACCAACTTGCTCTCACATCATGTGGAAATTTGGCAAAAAAATCTAGACACCAATACGATTATGATTTTTGCCAATCTTTCTCCGCTCCCCAACTTCGGTCACCATAACCGTTGGCCCCTGCCACTGCACCAACGTCGCTCGCCTCCCTGCACCGTCACCATCGCATTTCAGTGTCGTCGCCCGTTGTGCCCGTTGACTGGCCATCTCGACCTTGCCTCAATTCTCCACGTCACCTGGGTCGTGGCCTTGCAATTGCCGGGGATGGTGTGATCAGCCGTGGGCCAAACTTAGCGACGTTGGATGTGGTCGTTGAGATCCCGGATCCAACTCGCCACAGTGAGTGAGAGAGAGAAAGTGTGGGGGCCGAATGGCTCAGAGGCAGCTTCTGGCTGCTTGGTGTTGGGCTGGCGACGAAGTAGTAGCGGTGACTGACGGACGAGCTGCTGCGGTGGCTGGCCAACAGTTTGGTGGAGCTCTTTGGGGATCTATTACTGTTCGTGGCCACCATGTCAGAGATGAGAGTATGAGGAGAGAGAAAATCAGGATAAGAAGGGTGCGCTACCACCGCAATGGTGCCATTCACTAGAGCTATTGCAACGCTACCGCCGATAGGGGCCACCAGTGAGAATTCCTTTCTCGCCGTTGTAGTGGCCGAAAGCAGCAGCAGCCATTGCCGCGACCACTATTTAAACTATATAAAATCGACTAGATGAGTAAACTATATTTTCACCAACAATACCAGAATTAAACAGAACAGGGAGGAAAACGAAATATACAGATGGCAGTTGACAAGTTAAAGGCATTACCCTTGATCTTTCTTCAAGTTCCATCCCTTTATCTCATCCACCTCCTTGAGAACTTTTTCCCATGACTCCACTTCTGCACTAAACTTTTCCCGGTGCTTTGAAAGAGCTTGGCTATATAAGTCTGTTTTGAGCTTGATGTCTTCAGGTTCCACATCCAAGAAAATGGGCAGAATCTCTTTGTTCTTATTTGATTTGGAGGTGCACTCAACCATATATGCAAGCTCTCGGAGGCACCAGTGACTTGAAGCATAATTTTTGGAGAATATGGGAATGTAGATTTTAGAGTTCTCAATTGCATGTACAAGTTCACCACCAATTTTTTTACCGACACGGAGGGATTCATTGTCCCTAAAGACAAGAACCCCAGCTTCAACCATGCTATGGTAGAGACAATCAGTGAATCCATGACGAGTGTCGACTCCTCGAAAGCTTAGAAAAACCTCATACTCAGGTCCGGACGATGCTGATGAACTCGTCCCCATCTCCATAGCCAGATCTTTATCAAATCCTCGCTTTCTCTCAGGAAAGTTTGCTTCGGGGGGACGTGGGTGGGTTAGGGAAAAAGGCGCTACACTTCGAATATCTTGTCTACTTTGCATCGGTTTACCCTGTTTTTATTTTCATAGTGATATCAGTTTCTCAAGTCTTAAGGTCGTCATCCATGATTCAATCGAGGTAGCTATCCCTCGATTTGTCTTCTTTATCAACAAATTCTTGAAAATATGTCATCAACTGATTTCTTGGGAGAAAAGTAATAGGTGTGCTCTTTATACTTTTTATTAGTCCCCCCGGCCCTCAGGCGGAAGACATCATAAGGTTTATGATTGAAGTAAAAGCGAAATAGTTGCACATACAAAATATATATCGTCATTATTTTTCATTAAAGCAATAATCTCAATATAATAAGAACCTACCATTCATATCAATATATGAATTGAACATGTACTAATGTATATTCAGTTTGGCAACATCAATTTTTTTATGGGTCACAATCTCTTCTTCAAATCAAGTGACTTGTTTGGTTCTAAATATTTGCTCGTCCCATTCATTTAATAACAAATTTAAAGTCTGAAGCCTAACAACAAAGCTACGAAAGTCACGGCACAAAATAAAAAATTCATAGCTGTAAAAGCTGAGGATTTAAAGTGAAATCGGATAGAACACCAAGATGGTTTTTGAACTTTTCTTAATTTAATCATATTAGAGAAAATTTCAAAAGTTTCCTCAAACTTTGTATTTGTATCGAATACACTTCTCAGTTTTTGACATTCGCATCAATGTTTGTCTTCAGACGAAAATCCTTACAGTAAAAGATCAAACTACCCCTCTACTACACGCAACTGATGTGATGCAATCGGTCAATCCGCATGGCCTGTGTACTCTGCATGTCATCCTAATTAAAACTTAAAAAATTACAATGAAAAACATCAATATAACCAACCAATGGAGTTAGCAAATGTAAGCTGAGCAATTGGTACAAAATTGTACTAATAATTAATGTCATACTCCTACTTAAAACTTTTAGCTACTAAGCGAGCCTAATACTGCTCTATGGAATCATCAAAGTGTGCCTTAACATAATTGAACCCACTTGCTATGCTCTGGTAATTTTTCCGGGTGAAAGATCAACCAAATCCTACGGTGGACTTTCTAAAGCTCGCAGTTCCTCAAGTATTAGCTTCTGCCAGTGAGTATCGGAAGAGCCTCTCAATTGGATTGAGATTTCATAAAGAGTAGTAAAGTAACAACAACAACAATAATAATCAAGAAGACTTATCGAAAGTAATCCTATTAGAGTGCTGCATATAAGGTTCAACGTCGGAAGTAGTGAGATCCATATACCAGCAGATTCTGTAGGGAGAGCAAATCTGAGAAATCAAGCGTGCATCAAGATGAGACAAAGTTGGTGGAGACGCAACCAAACATGACTGACTGGCATATTAGAGCCATTTGGAGTCACATGGACGCAGAATGCACTATTAAAGAAACATAAAGAATGACCTAGACGCCACACTTTTCTCTTTTTTACGAAATAATGTTCAATGTAAGGTCAGACATCTCAAACTTTTAAAATTAGGAGAGAGGAATGCAAAGCTTCGCATTTTTATTTGGTTATAGCAAGAAAATTTAATTATAAATATCTTTGGTTGTTGTAAGTGTGAATATGAGAAAACATAGTCCCATCTTCTGTTGTATTACTAGGTGATAGGATTCAATGGTTGAATGCGAGAACACGGAAATAACGCCCCAAAAAAAAAAAAAAAAAAAAACAACAACAATTTACGAGTCTCTAAATATCTTATAAACTTGATATTCAATTTCAGGAAACGACAAAAGTAGATGCTAATCCCTAAAATAGTCAAATGATTTTTGTCCATCTTCTTCTGAGTTAAATTTAAAAAAAAAATAAAAAAAATTCATTAGATGTGCAAGTATTCTTCAGACCAGTTGTAAGGTGAGTTTCTCCGAAGATGAATCGATACTCCTGATTCTTGCAATCTTTTCAATGTCATTGTCAATGGGTTGTCATCCCATAAGTTTCCTTAACCCGTTCATTTTAATAACAAATCAAAATCCGAAGGCTAATAACAACGTTACAAAAGTGACAGCACAAAAACATAAATTTTTAGTTTTAAAAATAGAGGATATAAAGTGAAATAAAGGTAGTCGATAAAGAAAATTGGAGCAATGATTAAAGAAAATTTTAAAAACCCTCTCAAACTCTGTATCTATATCAATTGCGCTTCTCGGTTTTCGTAATGTTCATCTTTAGAGAATGATCCTTTATTAAAAGATTAAACTTCACCTCTACTACGGATATGTATTTTATTGACAGTCATACAATTGATGTGGTGAAATCAATCAATCCACATTGCCCATGCAATATATTTGCCATCCTAATTGACAATTAAAAGTTGGAAATATTCACTTTTCATTGGCTTGTTGTGTCACGTGTCTCTACCACATCAATTAGTTGTTAGTAAATCAAAGTCTTCCACCATCTTGATTGTTTAGTTACATTTTCCATTTCTTCTCCCAACTCAACCTAAGGAAAGTAGTAGAGTTGGGGGAAAACGAGCAAAAATTAATTTATTCTCCTAAGTATTCATCTTCATGTTATTCTTGTGTGTAGAAGCTGTATAATTCTGATAATATTTCTCTGTATAAGCCTGTATATCCTATAATAAGGGAAGCGAGTTTGTGTTGCAAGAGTGAGTTTATAGAATCATCTAATCAAGTATCCTATAGAAACAACGTCTAGATGATTACATAGTGGATTCCAAGCTTGTTGTGGCCATTAGAGCTTGGAGAGTGGAGTAAACCACTTTAAATCTATTTTGCGTCTCTTCTATTTCCTTACTTGATAGAGGATAAATGTTACTGCATAATTGTTTTCCGTTACAGCAACACATTCCACATGTCCTTCACATAAAAAAAAAAAAAAAAAAAGTTTCCCCTATAACAAGCAAATCGTCTCCCTCTTAATTGTTGTGCTTATCCATTTATCAGTAAATATTTTTTGTTGTTGCACGGGTGAAAATGAGAAAACACGGTCTTCCTCTTCTGCAAATTGCTGGGTAAGTGTATTTGGTAATTGAACGTGGAAACATACAGATAATTATTATCCTCGATCACAAAGAAAAATCGAAAAATAATTATTTGAATAAAGATGATACGCGGTTTGCTAAATTGTTCAAAAAATTCTGGTCGATTGTTAAAAGAAATGCTAAATAATAGAACAAGGCTACGATCCGCTATTAAAAGATCTGGTGTAATTGTTCAACTGAAAACACGTCATCAAAGATTGCTAATACACTGCAACTAGGCCTCTTTATGCGAACTAGATTATTTCGTTAATAAATTCTAAAGAACCATAAATGGAGTTTTTTTTTTTTGCCGGCCAATCATGATAAGATTTTGTCTTACTTTCATTTCATATCGATCCATGCCGAGGATAACTTACAAGTATGATTTGCATAAGAAAAGACAAATTAATGTCATTGTCACAATTCACTAATTATAATTATTTCTTTCGGTCTATTATTATGGTGTAAGTCTTCGTCGTTGTTATATCTTCCAACTAGGTAAAATGGATGCAACTTAGGACAGCGACATTCTCTCTATGATTAAGAATCAATAATTGCCTTTTAAATATTGGTTATGGATAATAACGGAGAAATTGGCTATTAAATAAATTAATTGATCTATCTTGAAAGCACAACCCCTATAATATCATTTCAACTTAAAAAACGGAATTGGGTGTGAAGATAACTTCTGTGTTACGGACGTGCTTGCGCAATACCATCATTAGATTATTGGGAAAAAGACATTAGAAGCGACATAATTTTTATACGACTTTTATTTTGATGCCAAAACTTTTCGTGGAAATACTTAAGTGCAACTTTAAACAAAATAATCACCTAGATGCTAACTCTAATTTGGGATGCCAAAAATCCGACGTAGCATTATTTTATCAATTTCTCCGATCAGTATGACTCACCGGCATGCCCCAGTAGCATTAATAGCTCTAAATGATGTCGCTTGCATGTTTTGGCCCAAATATAAACCTTAATCGGACAAATAAAGTCATTTCCCCAAATTTGAAAACCCTAATTCGAAAACCACAAAATTAAAAGTGGAATCTTACAATGGAGAGAAGAAGCAGAACAAGCGACTCAAAAATTGTTCCAACAAAGCCGAGAGGGAGGTGATTATCACTGTTATTTTGTGCTCTTAGAAGTCCAAGAAGAACAGCTTGGAGAAGGTCGAATCCCAATTAAAGATTCCTTGCATCTCACCAGACACAATATTCACTCACATTTTCCTTGTTACGAGATTCATCCCCTGACAATAAGCCACAATTTCTTCCCTCCATGCAGCAAAAGCCTAAGTATTATTTCTCATGCCAATTGAGCGAGTTGATCGAGAGAGAGAAAGAGAGTATGAGTATGACTCAGTTCGGCATTGTTTAAGTCAAGACTAGCCACCTCATAGTCCATGTTGGACTTCTTTTAATATAAAAAAGCCATGTATGAATCAAATTTTTACTTAAAAAGCCACATAGGACTTTTGGTCGGAATTTATCGCTGGAGACATTTAAGTAATCACTTTTTTTTTTCTAATTTGGCATTTGAGTGATCTATCGAAAAATTTTGGCACAAAATGAGCACTGAATTAAAGTTATGATACTTCTAGTGTCTTTTTCCTTATAATATTATTATCAGTTGTAATCTGGCTGAACTGATTCAATGTTTTTCCAAATACAGCCAATACTCGAAAGACAGAAAAATAAAAATAAAGAAGTCTGACTCACTAGCCACTAATTATTTGTCTTGATCTTTCATTATTTGGTCCTTTATTATGGTGTAAATGTTGATCATTGTCATATCTTCTAGCAAGGTAACATGCGGGATAGCGACATTCACCAGCAGGTTAAGAATCAATAGTTGCCTATTTAATTAGATTGAGTAACTTATCGTAAAAGCTCAACTACTATACTATTATTGCAATTTAACATTCATAATTAGATAGGAAGACAACTTTAGTGTATGGATGTACTTATGCATTACCATCATCAGAATATTATTATTATTAGTTATAATCTTGTTGTGCCGGTTCAATGTTTCTCGACGCGTCATGTGCGTCTTTTGAATGCAGCCAACACTTGAAAGATCATGGAAACTTCTTGCAATTGTGATAGAAATGGCAAATGAGAAGAATAACTAAATATTTAACTTCTCGGATATAATCTATGGTTGACTACATTAACTTTTGACGTTGGTCTTGGGAAGAAAAAGAGAAGCAGATGCTAATTTTCGGAATAGCCAAATGAATATTGTCCATCTTCTTCTAAGGTATATTAAAAAACTTCATCAAATATGTGAGTTTTCTTCGGAGTAGTTGAAAAGTGAGTTTCCTCTAAAGACGAATCAATCACCTGGATTCGTGCAGTTTTCACAATTTCATTAGTCAATAAGTCGCCTACCATCGCAGAAATTTCCTTTTCCCATTCATTTGATAACAAATTTAAAATCTGAAACCCGATGACAAATCTACAAAAGCGACGGCACAAAAATCTGGATAGAACACGGAGTTTTTTTTTTTTAGCTATTCTTGGATTTGATCACATTAGGAAAAGAAAATAAAAACTCTCAAACTTTTTATCTATATCAAAAAACGGTTATTAAGCTTTTACATTTGCAGGAGTGTTTACTTTTAGACAGAAATCCTAAAGTAAAAGTTTAAACTACCCCGCTACGACATACATAAATTTCATGTGCCTATCACACAATTGATGCGGTATAATTGTTCAATCCACATTATTCATATGAAATGTATGTCATCTTAATTGGCACTTAAATGTTAAAAGTATTCACATAAAATACATTCTCGTCTACTACATCATTTTTTTCTTTTTCTCTCTCCCCACCATATTGCTGATCTCCATTCTGGATGCCACCACTCCCCCAACCAATACCACTTATGCGTATTCAAGTCGAAGTCTTTTGTCATCTTACTTGCTTAAATGCATTTAACAGATTCCTTCTTGCCAACCAAGAAAAGGGATTCAAAGCCTCCTCAAAAATTTAAAAAAAGACTCTGGTCGACGTTCAACCTTGGAGTGCTTCTAGTTCTTCCCTCGATTCTCCTCGATGGTGCGTGAATGAAAGTTGATCACCAACTCGCGGGGTCAACACACGTGATGGCATACCTATCTATCTCTAGAGGTGATTGTGCTTACAAGCACTTGGATTGTGATTAAGGTGCGACGGGAGACCTACACTTATCATATGTTGTATGGATTTAATTTATAAATGACTCGATGGATAAAACTAAATACAGTTTGGAAATTTCCATTGAAAATATGAAAACTTGTGTTTTCTAGTGAGACTCGGTATATGGTTCTCACAATGTTTCTTAGGCGATTTAGAGATTTTAAAAGTCGGACAACACTACGTAAATTTGATGTATATTGAACTCTTCAATTTGTCTATTGACTTTAAATATGGAACTCTTCAATTTGTCTATTGACTTTAAATAACTTAAGTGTTAGAAGTATTCACAAAAAATATGTTCTCGTCTACTACATCATTTTTTTTCTTTTTCCCTCTCCCCACCATATTGCTGATCTCCATTCTGGATGCCACCACTCCCCCAACCAATACCACTGATGCGTATTCAAGTCGAAGTCTTTCATCATCTTACTTGCTTAAATGCATTTTACAAATTCCTTCTTGCCAACCAAGAAAAGGGATACAAAGCCTCCTCAAAATTTTTAAAAAAGACTCTAGTCGACGTTCAACCTTGGAGTGCTTCTAGTTCTTCCCCTGATTTTCCTCGATGGTGCGTGAATGAAAGTTGATCACCAACTCGCGGGGTCAACACATGTGATGGCATGCCTATCTATCTCTAGAGGTGATTGTGCTCACAAGCACTTGGATTGTGATTAAGGTGCGACGGGAGACCTGCACTTATCATATGTTGTATGGATTTAATTTATGACGCAATGGATAAAACTAAATAAAGTTTGGAAATTTCCATTGAAAATATGGAAACTTGTGTTTTCTGGTGAGACTTGGTATATGGTTCTCACAATGTTTCTTAGGCGATTTAGAGATTTTAAAAGTTGGACAACACTACGTATATTTGATGTATATTGAACTCTTCAATCTGTCTATTGACTTTAAATTACTTAAATGTTAGAAGTATTCACATAAAATATGTTCTCGTCTACTACATCATTTTTTTTCTTTTTCTCTCTCCCCACCATATCGCTGATCTCCATTCTGGATGCCACCACTCCCCCAACCAATACCACTGATGTGTATTCAAGTCGAAGTCTTTTGTCATCTTACTTGCTTAAATGCATTTTACAAATTCCTTCTTGCCAACCAAGAAAAGGGATTCAAAGCCTCCTCAAAAATTTTAAAAAAGACTTTGGTCGACGGTCAACCTTGGAGTGCTTCTAGTTCTTCCCCTGATTTTCCTTGATGGTGCGTGAATGAAAGTTGATCACCAACTCGTGGGGTCAACAAACGTGATGGCATGCCTATCTATCTCTAGAGGTGATTGTGCTTACAAGCACTTGGATTGTGATTAAGGTGCGACGGGAGACCTGCACTTATCATATGTTGTATGGGTTTAATTTATAAGTGACGCAATGGATAAAACTAAATAAAGTTTGGAAATTTCCATTGAAAATATGGAAACTTGTGTTTTCTGGTGAGACTCGGTATATGTTCTCACAATGTTTCTTAGGCAATTTAGAAATTTTAAAATTCGGACAACACTACATATATTGATATATATTGAACTCTTCAATTTGTCTATTGACTTTAAATAACTCTTAATTCAACCGATAGCATACATGGTAATGGTTACTATCATGTAACTATTGAACGCAAGATTATGGTGAAAATGGATAAAAAGTCTTATACCTATTGTACGATGATCAATTCAATTATAAACATTTAAAAAATTGTGCTAATTTAATTCTAAATTTTTTGAGAATTTCCCAATGTAATCCGAAATATTTTAAAAAATTGTCAATGTAGTCCTTTTATCTAATTTTGATCATAAATAACTAACATGACAGTCTAATCAACACTCATCGTCATATGTGGGACGGACAACGTTGACATGAATTATATTCTAATTTCTTTAAAAAAATTCAACCTTTTTATTATTATTTTTCTTTCTTCTTTTTTTTTTTTTTTTTCCATTTTTACTTCGCTGGTCCGGTGGGGCCAGCGATGTCTGCTGGCCACTAGAAGGGGTCACCACCAGTTCACCAGGTGGGCCGCATCATCTTTGGTTGGGCCTCCTCCTCGCCCTCCCCCCCGGGGAAAAAAACAATGCCTTGGGCCTTCCATTTTCTCGGGCCGACAAAATGTGTGCCGAGGTTTAACAAAAAGAACGGAAACTGTTTGCCACGTTCGAAGTCAATCGACCCCATTCGACATTTAGATACTTCTAGGAATATCTATGAATATTTTCAGAGCTTATGACTTTGATTTCATTGTCTCTAAAATTACTTTTTTTGTAATTATAGTCTCTAATTTGCAATAAAGTAGGATCATCATTCTTCCACATGACGTAAGTTTCAAAGATATTTCATTTTTGTTACTTCGAATTAGTAATGTCAAGACTTCATAATTATCTTTTCATGTAGTTTAGCCATAAGTACTGACTTGTTTTTTTTTTTTTCACCTAATAGTTATTTGCATTTAATTTGAATTGACATACTTACACACGGGATCCAATTTTAAAAATATCATGGGATCACTTTTGAACTCTTTTACACAAGGGTACAAAACTATCTCATGGGTAACTTCCTTATGTGCAAAAACCATGGCCAATGTTTAACAAACACGATGATGAAGAACCCAAATCACATATGTGAATAACTTTAGGGACCACAATCTCAATTTTTAATGATTTAAGTACCAACTCCTAACTTGCCTTATGATATTTTTGTTACCTTCCTTTTGTTTCCCTAATTGGCATGAAGTCTAGGGCCACCAGTACCAACCTTGGTACTAGTAAAGTATCATAACACAACAAAAGTACTTTTAAACGTATTTTTAAATATATCTCAATTTTTAAAGATCTAAGTGCTAACTCCTAACTTGTATAGCAGTTAATATAATAAAAATCGTCACAAAAGATATGGCATGGTTAGCCATGCGCCCCATATTTAATCGACAAATTTTAAATCATTGATTTATGATCTCTAGAATTATATCTTTTATTGAGTTTAAACTTAAAAAAAAAAAAAGGATAAAAAAGTATTATCAGATTTTTTTAATAATATGGCCTATTTGCAATCAAATTATCATAGTAAAATTTATGAGACATATTTAATATGGATTGAAGCAAACAAGAAAGTAGAAAAAAGATATAATGTATCTTATTCATAATTGTTGATAACTAGAAGTATAACTTATTCAATAAATGAATACTTTTCGAACGTCTCCTATTACAATGAAATTGGTTGCAGCTTTCCATTATTATAATTATTTATTTCAGTTGTTTGAAATCCATTCTGCTTAAATTTTCTATGAAATGAAAAAAAAAATGCGGTGAAGAAAATAAAGTGCATGTCTACTAGCGCAACCTAAATCAAATCTACCAACACTATGTTCAGTAAAAAAAGAATTTGGGAGGTGAAAAAATATGGGTGAAGACAATAAAATTCTTCGGAAAATGAAAGTGAAGAAAATATGATAAATGACTATATTCTGTTTCGAAAAGAGTGGGAAAATGAAGGTGAAGAAAGTGTGAATGAGTAAAAAGACATTATTGTCCATTAAAAGAAAAAAAGAAAAAAATGGAAATATCACGTAAAAGAAGGGAAGTGGGGCCCAAAGAATGGCGGGCCTGGTCGGGCTTGTAGCCAATTTTTACCTTGGCCCGAACTTTCAGGCCTGGAATTTTCGAGCCCGAAGAAAAGATTGGACCCAGGCAAAATGGACTATCTAGCCCATCAACATTTTATGTGGGGCTTTTAATGTTCGGGTAGGGCTAGGCCAGAAGGGTAGTGAATTCTTTAAATTAAAAAATTAAAAGTAAAATTAATAATAATAATAATAATAATAATAATAATAATAATAATAATAATAATAATAATAATAATAAAAACAGCGGCAGCAGCAATGGAGCTGAGCTATTTTCCGGCTATGCAGTGCAAAGACCAAAAGCCTGGTCCCCTTGAAATATGCACAATAAAGCTCGAAAACCCACTCTGGTCTCTTTCAAGCTAAAAATATTCGGGTTGGTTCGCTGAGACGGATTTTCAGACTTTAAATTTCACCCCTGCCGTTCTGCCCCTTTATTTTCTCTATTTCTCTTCCAGTATTTTTCGCCACCTTTCTGTCCACGCCTTTTCCAAGTTTCCAAGCATAGGACACGGGCTGAAGCGGATGGATTCCCTCGCGTAGACACCTAAATTTTCACCAAGAATCTCTCTTGCATTTCATGGAAACTAAGGATAGAAACCGTTGATGATGACGAATTCGACCCCTAAACCAAAAACTAATATCCCACCGGCTTGCATTTTCATTATTTTACATCAAACCCTCGCTTAAGGAATTTCTTTTAATTCAGAAAGAAAGAAAAAAAAGATGGGAGGAAGCTGAAATTCATGAACCTCACGAACATTAATGGTCTACACTGCCTTGTTACGATTCACCACTTGATTGCTACAAAAGCTGCGAGGTCGTTTAGACCAAGGCTCACTCACCACTAGGGGTGTCAAATGAACCAGAAAATTGAACCGAAACCAAAATTGAACTAAATTGAAATTTCGTGTATTTTCAGTTCAATTCGTATTTTGATTTGAATAATGAAAAATAATTATTTTTTATTCTGGTTTGGTTTTATTAATTGAACTCAATTGAAAATCGCATTTTTTCTTAATATTACAATTTACATGAACTCTATCCTTTTTCACTGAATATATCTTTCTAATAATAAGACTTTGTATTAAACCGCACCGATCCATAATAGTTTACTACCAACTCCCATGTTGAAATTTAATGAATAATAAACGAGAAACCAAATTGCGATCGGTGCAGCTTGTAAGAGCTGGTGCTAAGCACAAGTGCCACCTCAAAAGAGGGTTATTCCTAACAATCCGTCAAACTCCCTTAGAACTCATTTCAGCAAGGTTGTAACACCTGTCACCCCCAAAACCACAAAAATAATGGAAATGACACATGTCCTTCCACATGAAGGACATAGCCTCAAATGTAATCTACAACCTAATATCAACATATATATCTCAAACCATATACACATATGAGATAAACTAACAGGTTGGTTACAACATCATAGTTTCTATAATCCACCAAAAAGAACATATATAACTATAACTTGGCCAACCCAACAACTAGCAGTAATTATGTGCACCACTTCTTCAAACCACACTAAAAAATAGAACTCCCAAAAATTTCCCACCAATAGCGCTTTTGTTCTACTCGCCACTAACCAAAGAACCTGAAAAGATTGAAGAACAAGTGTAATAGCAATAACAACTCAGTACATATCTTTTAAGCAGATCAAGCAACCACTGTGTATATATACAAAGTAATGCCAAACTTCATAACTCAAACTTAATATATAAAATACATATTGAATCATATAAAAGTTATTTCTTTGAATATACTAATATGAAAACTTATTTAAATCACCATCACAATTCAAGTATCAATGGTCAAGTTCATTGAATAATTTCCATCAAATATCATATATCAATAGTCCATCAATTGACTAATCTATTGCTCAATACTCTATCATGCTCACAACACAACGCCTAGTGACAAGGCGATCAAGACTCCCCCTGTAGTAAGGTCTTCACTTATAAAGCCAATGGCTCGGCCTAGAAGGATATCCTAAACTTGGTGTGTATACCCAAAAACCCATAATCGGGTTCACAGTCATATTGAGCATAAAACCATCCTCCAATACTAGTAAAATTAATCCAGAAATCAACCTCATAAACCAAGTAAATAACATTTGCGACATAACCCATCATCCATTTCCTATCCATTACTCAAATAATCATAAACATTTCCATAAATCAGTCACAAAGCAATTTCATATATATTACTTCATAATACTTTGTATAACACGCTTTCTACACATTTGTAATCAACCAAAGAGTAGTATTTGCTCGATTTGGCTTTTGTGCAATAACAATGCCCTTTCATAACTCATATATATTTAAACCCGTAGCGTTTTTGGACCATGAGTTTTATAAATTCAAAGAAGATATAGTACCATTCACCTCGTCGCCTGCAACCAAACGACAAATGATACTCGTATCATCGAACTTACGGCCCTAACAAATAACTAAGGAATAATGTTAAAATCAAATAAAAATCTACCTCAACTACGAAATGGCTAAATTATGCCTTAACACTAACAAAATGACTCCTACACGCTAACAAATCGCGTACCCAAAGCGATTATTCAAGCTGTTCGCAACGCAGAGTTTGAGCGCAAAACTTAATTACGCTATAACTTTCTCCTTCGAACCCCATTCTAAACATATTTATAGTCAGTGGAAAGCCCTT
The DNA here is from genome assembly GCA_014182365.1 of Eucalyptus tenuipes. NCBI lineage: Eukaryota > Viridiplantae > Streptophyta > Magnoliopsida > Myrtales > Myrtaceae > Eucalyptus > Eucalyptus tenuipes. Next base: position 16,602,200 of record CM024538.1, read on the forward strand.
CACACATACTACAAGAATCCCAACTTGACCGTCCAAAATCAAGTAAAAAATTGACAAAATATGGGCCCAAAGCTGCTGGATGCATACTATTCACTACATGCGGGAAACTTTGAAATTTTGTTTTGGGCAAACCATAAGCTCAAATCACGATCCGTAAAATCCTACGGCTCTAAAACATCCTAAACTATCATTTCTACAAAGCTTTGGCCATCGTGAAAACTCAATTCGAGAATTACATTAGCAACATGCAAAAAAAAAAAATCAACCAATTATAATAACTAATGGTAAGATGATATAGATTTGAAGTAAGAGTTGAAACCTTGCTCAAAAAAATTTATGCCATCATATATGTCGAGTAGCTAAGTTTCATTCATAGTTCAAGTTGGGCACTATTATTATTTTATTGAAATGATACAATTAAATCTTGAATGTTCTGATCTAATATGATTCGGTCCTTTCGGTGATGATCTCGCCCGTTTGCTGACGTCGCACGACCAGAATCCTAGGCGGTGCTTTTTTCACATTCTGTGTAGCGAATAAGACGATGATGCTTAGGCACTGTTTGGTAACAATCCAAACAATGCCTGATTCTGATTTTTTATTCCCAGAATCAGTTTGGGACGAGAATCGCATTTGGTAAAATTTTTGTTCCTGGGACCAAATTTGTTCTCGGGAATAGATTGGGAAGAGAATCAAGAATAAAAAAAAAGTTTATTCTTGTTCCGGGAACAAAATTGAGAATCAACACTCTTCTTGTTCTCTTTTCTTCTTCTTCATCGACCGCCATCCTGCGACCGCCGCCGGTCACCAGCAACTGGTCCAGCGAGCTCGCCAGGCCAGGGTGAGGTCCGGCGAGCTCGTCGGAGGCTCGCCCAGCCACCGGTGAGGCCGAGCCTCGTTGGTGGCTAGGCGGGCCTCACCGGTGCGGGCGAGGCCCACCTAGCCCCGGCGAGGCTCGCCTAGCCCCGCCGGTGGCCGGGCGGGACTCGCCCGGCCCGGCGAGGCCCGCGTGGCCATCGGTGAGGCTCGGCCGTCGAGGGCCGGCCTCGCCGGGCCGGCGACACTGGGTGAGGTCGGCGACCCTCGTTTGGTCGATCGCCGGACCGGCGACCGGCCCGAAGAAGAAGAAGAAGGATAGGAGAAAAAAAAAAAAAAAAAAGGAAAAAATTATAAAATTATAAAATTATTTAAAAATGAAAATAAATTAATTTGGAACAGTTAATCAACACAATCTACCAAACACAATTCTATTCCGTAAATCGAAATTTTGTACGGTTCTACAAACGCATTCTTTTACTCGAAATCGGTTAAACAGAACAAAAATAATCATTTCGATCGAATTTGTTCCTACGAATAGAATCGTTACCAAACGCGCCCTTAGCCATGTTAGAAAAAAGTAAAATGTAAAATCTTAAACATAAAAATGAAAATTCAAACACAAAATAGATAAGAAAACCCCCAAAAGTAGAAGAAATTAAAAAGAGGGAAATGGCACCGATTTGGGTTCTTTAGTAGTAGTGGTCAACGGCCCTTGCAAAGCCCGCGCGGTGGCCAGCAATTAAAGCCTATATGGTGACATTTTTATTTCTCCATTTTTTTCTTTGTTTCTCGGGGAAAAAAAAAAGAAAATAGAAACGTCTTTGTGTACGTTAGTTAATTTTTTAATTCAATTAGCTTTCCCACGACGGTTTACCACAAGGAAAGTTGTGACAATAATCTACTGTCGCCACCACCACCCTCTCGGCCATCAAGAATTCAAAATTGGTTGTTCCGATCAAATATCTTTAATTCGACATGAGTCGACCCTTCGAACACCTCATCTAAAACATGAAGAATTACTATAGTAGTCCATTTTCTCTACTCTATAGACATAGAGGTAGAATAGTATCTTAGTTGAATTAATGAAGTACATAAAGGCCTTTCAAATGCTCCAATCCACATCAATCAATTAATCAATTTCGACCAGCATGTGAATTCAACACTCCCATCCACTCAATTACTAGAAGTTATTATTATCAAAAGCTAGATTTAATTTCGATATCTTGGAAATATCAAGAAATCGTAGGAGTACGAATATGCATAGACACACGAGGAATACTCCGGATGCGTACATATCATGGCAGTTGCTAATTCAAATGGGCCAAGAGCTTACAACAAGCACTGAAGAAAACCAGTCGCGACACCTGCGCGTGACTCCCACGCTTCAACCCCCAGCAAACGTGATGGTCTCCCAAATTAGGCGGGAAGCGGAAGAGCTCGAAACCCTAGAATTCAATTCATTCCTCAATTTCCACTGCAACAATCCGATCATTTTCCATATGTTGTTCATCGAGTCTCGTCCACTGATTTCGATAGGGACTGACGAAGCTACTGGCGGACAATGCCCCGACCGCCATGAAGGAGCAGAAGCTCGAGAGCTACTTCGGCCGGAGGATCGCCGACGATGCCAGCATCAGCATCTATCAGTTCCTCGTTAAGTTGCTTTTCATGGATTGATGCCTGCGATTGCGCGTTTCTGTTGTCGGTGGGGATTTGGATTTTGATTGGTGGATTAGGTTGTGGTTGGGAGGAAGGGGACTCAGATGCTCACCAATGAGGCTGGTGAAGTCACCAGGTACGCTGGCATTGTAATACTCCATGGAAATAAAATCCTCTTTGCTCGAGTTTCGTATAGTTTATGGCTGAATTGTTGACTATCCTTCCGTTTTGATGCTCAGATGTTATTGCTTGGACTCGTGTTTATGTATAAGAGATCGATGCCTCTTGCATTATTTTGTACTTGTGATGTGATCTTTGTGCTTGGAAAGTGTTGACTTTGAGCTGCCTTTTGATTTGTTTTCCCATGTAGTCATCTGCAAGGGATGTTTTAACAGACAATTAGGCTGTTGGAGGCGGGGATAAAGCCAGTGTAAACTTTTTTCTTTACCTCCTTTGTTTTCATTGGGATAGAATACTGGAAGAATGATGCTCATCCTTCTTTGAATTATGCTTTACTTTTGTTACGATAGCTATGTATTTGACGGTAAACCTCCTGATTTGAAGAAGCAAGAGCTTGCAAAACGGTACTTTCTTATTATGAAGCTTTCTCTTTTCTCGTTTCGGAATTACATATGAATACGTTCAGTTAGCTTAGATGAGTCTCTGAGCAGTTTTTCGAAGAGGGCAGATGTCTCTGAGGAGTTGGCAGTAGCCATTGCGGTATATGCATCTCTCTCTCTCTCTCTCTCTCTCTCTCTCTCTCTCGCACACATAAGCACCCAGAAACACAGAGTACAAAAATGCTCAGTGAGCTCTGTATTTGTTGTGTCTGCAGTCTCTGGACAAGGAAGACAGAGAAATATAGTAAAAGACCTGTGAAGGTTGGTCTCATTTTGGTTTCCTTACGGTGCGATATTTTTGTCTTATTTAATGTGAAGTTTGATTTTATCTCTGTTTTCCAGAAAAAACCTATCTACTTAGCTAACTGGATGTGTGTGCACTCGTGGTACATGGCTTTGATACTCTTGCAGGTGACGCAACAGCACAATGAAGACTGCAAAAGACTATTAAGGCTTATTGGTGTCCCAGTGGTTGAGGTTACTATTCTGTCTGAAAAGTTTGTTCTTTTTATTTCTAACAAAAAGTTCAGATACCAATTTTCAGTTTTTGTACTTTAGGCTACTTCAGAAGCGGAGGCACAATGTGCTGCACTTTGCAAAGCTGGAAAGGCAAGTATCTTCCCATTTGATTGTCTTCTGATTTAGAATTGTTCATTGTTTTCCCATGATAACCAATCGTTTAACACTATGTAGACGTGATTTAATTTCCTTTTTCACTCACACATATGCTTGTTCACTTGTCTAATGTCTTCTTCTCCATGTACATTTGGTATGTTCTTTACTAAGCCCTTTGTCCGAGGAATTTTCACCGATTTTGAATTCCTATCATTGCTTAATTGTTGTGTGCTAACCAGAATTCATCTACCATAAATGGTGCTTTAGCTGTAATATTTGTTTTTCAGGTTTATGCAGTTGCTTCTGAAGACATGGATCCTATATTTCTTCGCCATTTAATGGATCCCAGCTCAAGAAAAGTTCTAGTCATGGAATTTGAAATTTCCAAGGTACTTATAAAAGTTTATCATTGTGATTGCTTAAATTTTTTTCTCAGTTTCATGACTTTTAGATCTTGGAGGAAATGAATCTGGCTATGGATCAATTCATTGACCTGTGCATGTTTTCTGGATGCGATTATTGTGAAAGCATACGAGGAGTCCCTTCAAAATAATTTTAGGCTTTCAAAATAAGACTCACCTCTGCCGTCCCTTCCAGAAGTCCCATCAGCAGCTCCGATTTTTCACTTGTGTCCAGTGAGCTCGGATCTGCTGCATTCTTTGGTGCGTTGCTGCTGCCTCTGGTATGAGACATCATCATGACCATTTACCATGATCATTCTACAGTGGATTCTGAGCAATATTGTGCTCGTGCTATTGTAGAAACCAGGAGCAAGCTGTGCACTGTCTGCACCATCATATGTAGCTTCTTTTGGCTCCTCAGGTGCCTTCATACTTTGCACCTCCTCCCGCATCTGCTCCTCCTTATAGGGACTCCATTTTGCTAAGAAAACTGTTCTTGAGTTGTTTTGGATTTTGGTCCTTGAGTGGCTAGCGTTCTTATCTTAGTTGTGCTTTCCATGGTCTTAGGGGTTCGGCTCCATAATGTTCTTTCTCAGAGTTTCAATAATACGGCCTGGACTCTTCAGATTAAAAAACGGGCAAGTACGATCCATAAAATCTATTTCTCTTTTCTTATGCATGTAGTATTATGTATAAGGTTCAAAAGCAAATTACAAGAAAAAAAAATGTCAGAAGATGGAGTACATCAGATGACCTTTGTGTAAGAATAGTGGTGTGACTTCTCTAATTCACTTGTTTCCCAGCAATATAATGTGAGTACTTGGTAGTACTGTTCACACGTTTTGTTTCATACAACAATATAGGCAACCAATTATGTAGCCTCCTGCTTAGGCAGAAGATGTGCAGTATGGTATGACTCGGTACATAAATTAAAAAAAAAAATGCTGATCTGAGTAACATCCTCCCCTTGATAAACGTAAAACATCTCAGGGAAAAGATGAAGATAGTCTGATGACAGCTTACCAGGTTCTTCTATCTCGTTCTTTCTTCCATATGAGTTGTGATGCATATGATGGATTTTCTGGCAGATTCTCCGCTATTCCTTTATACATGTATAACATATCGACCCAACAGATACCCCCAATCTGTCTGTGGCATCGAATTATGAAGTAGGACAACTGTCATTTATCATTTGCATTACTATCCTCTAGAAAGAAAGGTTTTGATTGTCTAAATCAAAGTGCCTATTTTTTTTCTTTAATTCCAGATATGCCAGAGAAGCACGCTTGGTATTACATTATGCAAATGCAATGGTAAGTACCGATTTCATTTGGTATAGAATATCATCATCACCATTTACCATGATCATTCTGTGGTGGATTCTTCAATATTGTGCTTGTGCTGTTGTATAAACCAGGAGCAAGCTGTGCACCATCTGCACCGCCAAACGTAGCTTCTTCGGCTCCTTAGCTGCCTTCATACTCTGCACCTCCTCCCGCATCATCTCCTCCTTACGATGCACACTCGCCACAGCATAACTTGCGACAACTCCTGCATACCCATCATACCCACCATATCCAGTTACGAACCCAGCTCCACCACATTTTCCCCATCCTCCAACAGCCTATGCTCCTCCAACACACCCTCCTCCCCCTTTGGCTTATCCTCTGCGTCCATCGCCACCACCTCCCAGCCCTCTTGGTATGCACTGAGTTTCAACAGGTGTGCATGAATTACCTCATCATTGGGTTGATTCTATGCTGTTCATTGCCGAGTGTCATTACTAGTTGTTCATTTCTCGGGTCCTTACTCAGGGCATTATCATCCATGACCTTGCTGAGAGAGAGCTTCTACTAGGAGAAATGTCAAAGGTTCTGTAGGAAGCTGCTGTTGTATGTAACAATGTTGTCGAACACTGGAAGTTCTCTTCCTTTGATCTGGAAACTTTTCTTTGTTTTCTAATTTATTGTTGCTTGGCAAGAAGTGTTCGTACAGCAAATTACCTTCAGTGTAAACCGTCACGCATCTTATGCTGGTTCCATTTTTTTTATAACGGACAAAGTCTGCATACAATCTAAATATCTTGCTAGTTAAAGAGGGAAAACGAATTTTATTTGCAAATGGCTATCATAAGCAATAGGTGTAGGAGCACAATTACGTTGTGCATATTTTGCAAATGATCAAGTGCAAACTGCTTAATCTTTAAGTCATATGTAAATGAAAATCTATTTTGCAGTTCATTTGCATTGATCGCCTCGGTTTCTGCTGGAATTGATCTCTCAAATCACGTTGTATGTCATATCTTACATTTTTAAGCAGAAGGTAAAGGTAACTACCAAGAAAGTTACAACACCATGGAAGAGAGAATTTGCACGATAGGCTTTCTCTTCATGAGTCACTATAACCAATTTTGGTGGGCCTCGTCAAGTATATATTCACATGAATTCAATCCCCAGCAGCTCTTCAGTAAAGGGAAAAGAAAAAACAAGAGAAACGATCTAGACAAGTCTTATTTTGAAAGCCTGAAATTATTTATGTAAACGTAACCACAGCCTCTACTTTGCCTATGGTAATATTACATATTCAAATCATTGCTAAAGTTTCCAGTTCTCTGCAAAACTTGTCCCATGAAGTAAATTTCCAGTTCTCACTCGGCCCTTTTGATAACTTCTACTCCCCTGTATCAAAAAAGAAATATTGTTAGCACCTAGCATTATCACATGCAAAGTCATGAAAAAGACAAACGAATCTTCAATTGACATCTCTACGGTAACCAATCAGGGGCAAGTCAATCTCATGTGATGATGATAATGCTGATCGTAGATAAAACAGTCGGTGTCAAATTAATTCCCTAAAAAAGAGCAAAACTCGCCTGGAGCAGTTATTTGATAGGCATGCATCCTATAGGCGATCCTTTTGCACCAAACAATCTCAGAGGCAGAAATGGACTGTATACACTCCTGCAGGTAAATCTTCGAGTTTCAAACCCTTGACAAGAATAATTTCCTACAGCTTTATTGTAGTGTCAGTTTTTGGAGCCTAGACTTCATATGAGAATGCCGCGATGTGAAATCCGAGCAAAATCACCAACACTAGTTAAGTCTGAGATGGCAATTCAGCAATGAAACATGTTCATTCTTAACTTTGATGAGGAGATTTGTCATTCGTCAAATCAATTTCTTACCCAGCTTTCAAGGAAGATAAGGTGGGATGGAATCAAATCATCATATGCAACAACAAATAGGTAATCAATTTACGCATTGAATAGCATAGACTGGTCATGCAAGATTGCATCTCAATCTACAAGTTGCAGAACAAGAAAGAAATTAGATGATCAAGTTGCACTATTTCTCAAGGGTAGGTTTAGAAAAAAATGAACCTGCGTAGTGCTCAAAAGCCTAATAGCAATATATGCTTGAGCATTGTCTTACACATGCATGTCTTTAGAGATCAACAGAATATCATGTCTTCATGTTGACAGTTATAACAGCATTATACTGCAACTCTTGTGTCATCAGGGAGTCAAACAAGATGAAAGCATGCATTTCTTCCCATGCCTAAGAAAAATAACATTTGTTTGTAGTGAAGCTGCAAGTTAAAATTCATGGTAATAGAAAAGGTAGCTGCCTAACAGAAAAATATATACTAGCATGGTTTCTGGGTAACAATTGAGAAACATCATGAAGTACACCACAAATCAGTGAGTCTGGGTAAAAGGTGAAGATAAGATGACAATGAAGCAAACCAGCATCACCAAAAAAAAAAAAAAGGGTTCTCACTAAGATTTCATTAGAATAGTAAAGAGGGAAAAATCCTACCAACAAGTTTAATGTATGTGTTCTCTACCAAGCATTTTGCTCCATCTCTCATGAGTCCCACATAGCTCGTGTTGAACTCTTTTTTGCACATAAGCCATCTGAGAACGAAACAGAGCGCAAATCAAATTTCTCCCTCTGATCATAGCACTCACTAATACCACGGTCTATTAAGATACTCATATGAGTGCTCCAACAATTTGGAAATCCCACATTAGTTCAATTGACCATGACCCACAAAAGTATTTTAGGAACATAAGTTTAACTGGCAGTATCAAGGGTTATGAACAACACTCGTCTCACACCCTTGGGAATATGTAAAAACTCCATTACTTCAACTGCAGGAAGTTGTCTATATCATTCTTACAGAATTGGTTTGACATATCTCTATGTTTAAATCTCAAAAGTTGTTATATCAAATGTTAGTAAGAACCTAATGATATTCTTGAAAAAAGAAGAAGGAAAAAGCCAAAGCCTTGTTCTCACTACCAAGACGAGTAATATGCTTGTTCCATTGCAAAATTAACAATATCAGAATCTAGCTAGAAGAACTAGCGTAATGCCAGCAATGGTCACTATTGGGAGAACTAAATTGTGCTAGATTTTTACTTTCTGGAAGGAATAAATACACTCAGTAGTAGCAAATTGCTCATATTTCACCAGTAGACAAGATATATGATATCCATATATGTTAGAACAATATAAGATGGCAAATATGACATGCCATGCCCTAACACTAAAATTGTGACATCCTGAAATTTTAGTCATGTTTTCAATTAAATAAATCGGGCCTTTCATCGACGTGTCTATAGTGTTATTCTCTGAGCTGATCACTCATGAAATAACTAGACTATCTGGGGAAGTCATTAAGGGATTTTAATGCAACAGACTTGAGAATTTGACTAGGAATCGACTACTCAACCGTGCTCATCTGCAAAGATCATTTCGGCACAGTTAAAAATTGATTAGAGATCAGAGATAGGTCGGTTCGATTGATATGTGTGGCTAAACGTGGGTGATTCCACCAAATTGCAAAATTCTCGTTGATCGATACCAGACTGATTTTTTTTCTGTCATTTTGGTACCTTATATCCATATTTGAAACCTCGAGATTTTCACAACCACTGAGAGTCGCCAATGTGTCGAAGAGGTACGTTGTGACTTGAAAATAATCAACCACGGGTCAATTGCACTAAAATTTCTAAAAGCTATATGGTAGGCTAGGTCACGCTAAAATCGCGTCAGATTGAAATTAACCGCAAATTTGAATTCGATTTCAGAAATTGAAAGTTTTGTCATGTTACGAGTCATTTTAGGACCGTCGATTCAACCTCCAAAGATTTTTCTGCGAACTGAGATTTTTGGCAAAAATTCGATATAGGGCCGTTTTGACCGGATTATTTAGGGACTGTTTTTTATCGCGTTTTTGGGATGCAAGTTGATTCTATTAGCGAGGAAAAATGTCAATTTGATCATGGACACTTGGGTTGGATTTTTTAGGGCAGAATTGAACCGATTCAAGAGGGAATTGAAGTGGAATTGAGAGAAATTGTGCAAAATTCATAGCCCCTTGGTCCCCAACCTTTTGGACCGGCTTCCCAAGGAAGCTTTGTGGTTTGCAAGTGGGCTGAGGAAGCCAACCAGCCATGTGGAGCCACTTCAAGGAGACAAAAGGGATAGGAAGGAGCATGGAGGGACCCTCCAAGCCTTGGCTGTCCCCTTCTTCTTCCTCTGCCCTTTGCTTTCTCCATTGCAACCACTTTTGGAGCTCTAGAAGTGTAGAAGAAACCGAGCCAAGCCCCCTCCTCACCGTCGATCGCCGCCAAGCCCCGGAATGCCGTTGCTGCTGTCGTGCGCTCAACCGCGAGCCCGCGTCCGTTGCCCGCTATCCTCGCATCCAATTGCCTCTCTCTCGTCTCCTCGCCATCCCGCGAGCTCCCTGGGTTGCCGTCGAAGCCCCTTGGACCCCGTTCAGCCATCGCCTGCTGTCGGAGTCGCCCGCTTAGGCCGCTGCTGCCTCCGCCGACCCTGTCTCGCCGAACCAGCCGCCCAGACTCTCTTGTTTGGCCCGACCATAGAAATCGAACCAAGCAAGGAGCCGTGCACTATTTGGCCCACTTTGGAGCACTTCTCGGCCTCGCTTGGTGTCGCCGCTTTAGAGTTTATCGTCCGTCTTCGCCTCGTCGTCCTCGTGAACTCATCGGATTTCAAAACCAGTGAGTTTACTCACTAATCTCCGCTTAATGAGTTAATTATGTTTAAGGGTTGATTAATTTAGGTTAAGCTTGATTAGGTGGTTAGTTACAACGGATTAGCAATTTAATTAATCGTTTATGCATGTTAGGTGGTTAGAGTAGTGTAATTAGCAAGTAGATAGGTCATATTATTTATCTAGATAGGTTCGAAAATTTTCCGGGCCCGTTTCGGTATTTAATTAGGCTTTTCCGGCCTAAGTTTGCATTTATGGCATTTATTGGTATTTATTTAATTAATTTTCGTAATTATTTAATTAATTAATATTTTCTAGAAATTAGACCGAGATAGTCGGTGACCGGAATTTCGTGCTGATTGCAATGGTGTGGTTGGTTTATTTAATTGACTGCTATTTTGTGCTAATTGAGTGGAATTTATAATTTTGGGAATTTATCCCAAAATTGAGTAATTTGAGTGTTTAATTGGGAAACACCGGGCCTCGGTTTATAACGCCAAAAATATTCTGGTGGACTACATTAAATGGTGAGATTTTTGAAAAGGAAAATATTGTATTTTGGCTAAGGCCAACCGTGTACCCACACACGATTATTTTATCCGGTATGATAAAAATGGTGAAAATTGTTGGTTGACTAGGATGGTATACTATATCAACCTGCGGGCCTTGATATATTAGTTTTTGGTGAGCAGTATACCGGTATACTATATAAGCCTGAGGATTTTGATATATCAGCTTTTGGTGAGTAGCATACCTTAGCAGTTTCTGGTGAGCATTATCAGTATACTATATTAGCCCGAGGGCTTTGATATATCAGCTTAGTGCGAGCAATATAGTTTATCAGCTTTTGGCGAGCTATAATATCTATCTTCAGCTTAGGGTAAGCAATCCTTGATGTGATCGGACTTTATAAATAGTATTGAATGGGATGAATGAGAGATGATGTTGGTGGTATGGAGTCGATTGGATTGTTTGATCGATGACTCGATTTGATTTGATTTGAATTGGAGTGATTCGTTGAATATATGAATTGTACTAACTTGTAGGAAGGAACTGAGGCTAAGATAAGCCCTCTGTCTTGTGTGTGCTTAGGTAACCTTTAGGTGTATTTCATTCCTAGTTGGGACTTAGGGGGTGAACTTGTTGAGACGTCGTCTCACCCCTTTGTGGGATAATATTTTTAGGTCCTTAGATGGTAGTACCTCCCAAATGTTTTGGATAGCCGAAGAAGGTCACCGAACAACACTCTCAAATTCCTCTCCCTAGGAGCCAAGGAGCCTAGGTCTACGAACTCGTGAGATCCACTGTCTGGGTTAATGTGGGTCTACCCCATAAGGTATCCCATAAGTTCAAGTCATGGTATCGTCACGGGCAAAATGGACCCAGAGAAGGCCCTCTTCTAGAGTCTAAGATTCCTAGGTCGGTGCTGGAGATAGCTTTTGGCGAGGGTACGGCTGACCCTCTAGGTGGTTCGTTGGTGGACCCGAGTCTATCGGATCCAGGGTCCCCAGTATTCCGTTGAAGACTCGAATGTTTAGAGGACCCGTAGCTTTTCCATCTTTTGCAGACTTGTATATATAGACTAGTACTGTATATGACTTAGTTTGAGGTGTATATAAGTGTGATTTGGTTTTTAAAAATTGTGGCCCTACTTTTCTATCTCATCTTCGTGTTGTCTGGGGATTTAATCATTCACTTCCGCATGTGCATTAAAATAAATGGGTCAGCGATGCGTCCTAAGACGTCGTTATTTAATCGACCACTGAGGGATGAACATGCACCCGGAGGATCGGAGTGTGACAAAAATTTATATGGAAAATGCAGCCAGTACTATGAAGCACCCAAGTTTCCAGCAGATTATTCAAGCAATCAAACCTACTTAACAATAATAATGACGACGACGATGAAAACCACCACAACAACAACAATTTAGTAGTCGACATGTAATTCAAAAGCAAAGTTAGAACCTTGTCAAATTATTATTGTATATAATTGAATTAGAAAATCACACCACTATTCTTAAACAAAGGTCATCATATGTACTCCATCTTTTGACAATTTTTTTTTTTTTTTGTATTTTGCTTTTGAACCTGACAAATAATTCTACATACTTAAGAAAAGAGGAACGGATTTAATGGATTGTACTTGCCCATTTTTTAGTTTGAAGAGGCTAGACCGTATTATCGAAGCTCTGACAAAGAACCTTATGAAGCCGAAATCTTGAGACGATGGAAAAGACAACTAAGAGAAGAATGCTAGCCACTCAAGGACCAAAATCTAAAACTCAACAATAGTTTTGTTAGCAAAATAAATTCAAGGTAGGAAGCAATTACTTTTCACTGCCGATGAAGTGTCGAAGGTGAGGATATTGTTGTTCCACAGCGCCAGATTCAACTCCCTAAGCCCTTCAACGAGTGTGAACAGAAACTTCTATGGAAATGTGGGGTTTTTACCACCGTCTGCACACCAAATCAAATCAAAACTAAGGTGCTAATCGCTCAGTTTTCCTAATTAGCTCAACACCATAAACTTCAACCATCAGACCCCTGTAACAAAACTTCATATCTAGATCTGAACAGGGAAAGAGGTAATTGCGCAAACACTTGGTGCGCAATTTAGAATTACTAGTGCAAGTTATGGTGCGAAACGTGGTGCTACCATATTCTAGCTACAGATAGGGCTCCTAGAGGGGATGGTGGAGGTGAAGGCAGCGGCGACACGCCGAAGAATGCAACGGGTTTGAGCTCGCTGGATGCGGACGACGAATTGGAGCCGCCAATGGGACTCATTATACCAAGGTGGAGGTGGGGTAGAAAGACAAGCCGAAGAATGCACAGAATCTGCGCTCGTCGGGGACAGATGACAAATCAAAGCTGCCGACGTTGCAAATGTCACCCCCAAACTCTCCATTCCAATAATTCCAATAGATTTCCCGCTTATTTAGCTTCCAACAATTACATACTTGGAGCTTTGGTAGCTTTTTCAATTTCGATAGGTCTGACATCCTCTCCAAGGTAGGGCAATGGTCGACTATTAGGGAGCAAAGGGATCCCAATTCTGCAAGGCCACGAATCTTGACTAATGAAAGGCAATATACCAAATCTACCGTTTCTAGATTCTTCATGCGCGACAGATCAAGTACTTCTGGAAGGAACTTACAATAAGCCATCTCTAATGATCTCAATCTTTTCATTTCCAGCTACAACGGTGCGTCCAGTTGTCTAAGCTCACAGAGCTCCATATGGAGTTCCTCCGACTCCGCGTCAAATATACTGGAGAATTCTAACGAACATCTATCGAATGTCAAGATTGACAAGTATTTCAAATTGGAAAATCTGGTGATCGTGCGGTCTTCAGATCTCGAAGTTGTAACTCTCTTAAACTAGAGGGGAGCTGAGGGAGGAATTGCACATTTTTGCATCACAATTTTAGTTTTTTAAGCTGAGATAGGCTACCGATGCTAGTGGGAAGAGTAACAACAGGTTTTTCCTATTGAGATGGGGCACCAATTCTAGTGGGAAGAGGGAGGTCTGTCATGTAGAATTGTTGCACAGTAATATGCAGTATTTCCTGGTAATGTACCTCATAAGCATGATTTTGCTCTTGCCAATATTCCTCCGGCTCAGGTTCCTCATGGGCACGATTTTGCTCCTGCCAATATATCATGTTACGCCAACGTTTCTCCTTCTCGACGGAGGACCACCAGTAATTTTTACGGTCCCATGTCAGACAAGTCAAACTTTGGGGAACCTCTAGCAATTGTTCAAGTTCGGAATATGTTTCTAGCTCAAGTGTTTGGAGATTAGAGAGGTGACTCACCGTGGTGTGTAATCCGCACATACGTGTGTTTGACAAGTTTAGGATCCTCAAACGGGACAGTCTCCCAATTTCTTTAGGAATTTCGCCAATCAAGTTGCAACATCCTCGAGCATCTAACTCTTCGAGCTTCTCCACCAGCCCAATCGCACTTGGTAATTTTGTTATCCTTCTTATGCCCCTCATCCTTAGTACTTTTAGTTGCTTTAGATTGCCAATTGAATTAGGTAGGTGATCAATACTTGTCGATGACAAATCCAACTCAACTAATGATTGTAATTCCCCAATCGAGTCTGGAAGTTCCTTCATCTCCGTACACTTCGATAAATCCAACCGCCTAATTTTCACCAACCCTCCAATCGAGTATGGCAATTTGCTAATATTCCTATTAGGTAAATCAAAGGTCAACAAAGATCGCAAATAACCAATGGATGGGTCGATTTCAATTAAGTCGATACAACCATCAAGAATCAATCTCTCTAGGTGCACCCACGTAGATAAATTAGGTGTTCTCTTTAAGTATCTACAGAATTTGAGATTTAGTACTTTTAGTTTTTTGGCCTCCCACAAAACAATTTGATAAAATATATATTAAGAAACGACCTGTAGGGGAACAAAAAGACAGAAGAAATAATATGCTTATGCAATGAGTGGGACTCATATCATACTTTAAGTTGTTCCCAGCCAATCCATTCCTCCTAAATATTGCTCCATGAAAGGTCAAGAACGACTAAGTTAGCCGGATGAAAGTTTATTGCCTGAAACTGGCTAGAGCAAAATTGCCAAGAAAGCCATCTTAAACTAGGGAGAAGGTTGTTGAAGTCTCCAACGAGGCACTTCCCATTCCCTTGAAAGAACCTTAGGTTTGGTAACGGAGCAACTTCATCACTTGTCAAAATGCCTCCATGAAATCCACCATAATATCCTAGAGACATTGCTTTTATTTTCCTACTTCCCTGACAATGGAAACATCCAGAAGTCCATATGTGAAGGTCAAAAGCAAACAATTACAAGCGCTAATAGCGATTAATTTATCCTTTTGCAAGAATAATCTACAACAATACATCGAAAAATA
This sequence comes from Eucalyptus tenuipes, assembly GCA_014182365.1. Taxonomy (NCBI): domain Eukaryota; kingdom Viridiplantae; phylum Streptophyta; class Magnoliopsida; order Myrtales; family Myrtaceae; genus Eucalyptus; species Eucalyptus tenuipes. The sequence goes on from CM024538.1 coordinate 16,617,229, forward strand.
AATTGCTTTTCCTTTTTTTACCTCTTTCTCCTTCAGAATGCTCCAGGCCTCATCATAGTTCCACACTCTACTATGCTCATAGGGATCGGTAAAGTTCTCTTGACGGACAATTTCCCTTCCGAGGTCCCGCACTTGGTCATGCATCCATAAAATATTGCCTTTGAGTTTTATCAAGGACATGAGAAAGAGGACTTCAATGGCATCATGTGGATGGTATCCACAGGCATCCCACATGTAGAAAGGGTATGATTTCTCCTTATTAACAAAAAAAAAAGGCTATATCCAAAAATACTTCCCTTTGTGTAGGATCTAACCTGTCATAAGTTATCATCAATTTTCTCTGGACTTCCTTAGGAGGAGCTTCTTGTAGCTTCTTCCATGTGTCAACCCATAATTCTTCAGGTTTTCCGTTAAGGGATGAACCTGTAATCTCAAGAGCTAAAGGAAGCTTTCCCAAAGTATGGACAATTTTCTCAGAAAGGAACATACGATCTTCTGGTGGAGAGTTTCCTCTAAAGGCATGCCTACTAAAAAGCTTAAGAGCATGATCAAATTCCATTTCTTGTACATCGTAAGTCAAAACGTCTGCGGACTTTTCTACAAGGCCTTCACCTATTGCTTCTCCCTTAATCATTAGGATACTTTGGTCCCTAGTGTAAATGCTAGTATGAGCACCTAGAGGGGGTGAATAGGTGCGAAAACAATTTTTGCAAAGTAGAATATAAATTATGCTTTTAACTCGAGTCTGTTTGGCAATAGACTTTGAAAAGAAAATTGGACTCTAACAATCAAATAGAGTTACGATCAAAGTAAAAAAGTTTAGGGAAGAGAATAAGAACACAAGGTTTATAGTGGTTCGGCTTAATCCAAGCCTACGTCCACTCTCCCGCACTGATAGCTCACCAGCTGGATTCCACTATGAATCAAAAGAGTTGTTACAGTATCACTTCCTTGATTCCATAGTGTAGAGACTCTACTACACTTCCTCAAGGCTTCACAAATGTATAAACTCTCTTTTGAGTACAAGTTTACGCTCAACAATTGAATCGACAAAGAACAAGAAGCTTTAGACTTTGGAATTTATCTATCGCGCACACACTCAAATAACCAGAGCATCTTCCTTATATACTCCTCCATGTCTTCACAACCGTTGACACCTTCCAAAGGAGTTCTTCCAATCTACCCGTTGGACAGAATCAATTAGGGAGATCTCGAGTTACTTAAGGAATGTGAAGATAGCCCACCAATCCTGCTCGCCCATACAATCAGGATCTAGATTTCCATAAGTAAAACCTTCCAAGTATACTTCGCCAATCAACGGATCCTAATTACTCGAATTAAATTCAAAACGAATAATAGATCTTGAGATGCTATCTCCAGCCGTGAGATTTTCTTCAACCGCTCGAATCAAATCCTTAAAGAAATACTCGAATCGGATAAATCTTCTTCGTCGGTCTAAAACGTCAATGAGGCGGAGACTTTACATCTTGAGTCTGGCGGTCTGACGGTCTTCAGACTTTATCGAAAGAGTCTGCAAGTCTTCAGACTTTGTCGAAAGAGTCTACAAGTCTTTAGACTAGACTAATGAAAACGTTTTGTCAGCATCAAAACAAATAAGGAAGTTTTCTCCAACAATCTCCCCCTTTTTTATGGTGACAAAACTTTCCGAGATTTGGATATTTTTGACCTGCAAGATAATACTTAAGCAAACATAGATAACTCATAAAAGATAAATGGATTAGGATAAAGATAGTATTGAATTTGCATCCACAGGAAATGTGTTAGTCCTGCAAAAACAACTATCTTTGCCATGAATACCATCAACACTTAAAATACTGCAAGCAAGCATTAAACAATCAATCCAAATCCAAATCAGTCACAACCAAACAAAAGTAAAGTCGATCAAAAGTAAACAGAAGTCAAATGAAGTCAAATCTGCACTCAGCTTCTCCCCTTTTTTGTCATCATTAAAAAGGAAGAGATGAAAAGAGAATAAAATTAGGACTGTCTTGGAATGCGAACAAGCTGGAAATCTCTCATCGACTGGACAGTCTCTTCCAACTTTTTCAAATCCTCCTTCAGTTGTTCTACCTCATGACTCTTGGCAGTGGCTTGGACTTGAAGAGTAAGAGTCTGTATTTGATCATGCGAAGAAACTGAAGAGGCTTGACTGGCATTCTGCAGATTCTAAACTTCATATCCCAGGGCATAAATCTGGCCTTGCATCTCCATAAGAACATCAAGCACTCGTCGAAAGTCTGCGAGTTATCGGGCCCGAGTGCTTGCCTCGGCATGATGATCGGTTTGAGGAGTATTGCGGATGATGGCATTTTAGCATGAGCACCCGTGATTTGGAGATGAAACCTCATGACCTTCCTCAGGATATTGAGATGCATAAAAATCTTCTGGATCTGCAGGTGAGCAGCTAACATCTTCACTAGTAAAAGCAATTGAAGAGGTACCTCTTTTCTCAGCAGCTCCCCCTGCTTCCGTGCCTTCAGGTGGAGAGAAGTACTCTTCATGCTCTGTCTCATCTTCAAGATGCTCCGGTTCTCTTCGCTCCTTTTCTTCTGGAGTTCGTTCTTCCTCTGCCTCTTTCCGCATTGATTCCCTCTCTTCATCCTTCTGCTCTTCCTCTTCTATGTCTTGATCCTCTCTCTCCTCTGTCTTTAGAACAAAATGCTGAAGATTCCTTAAAGCAAGAGCTAAAATGGTGACATCTTCCTCATCTTCTTCATCCTGCAAGATGAGTGCTCTTCTTTTCTTGGATGGAGCTGTCATGGGCTCCTTTTCTTTTCGTTTTGCAGCCGTAGAGACTTGATGAGTCTTGACAGGAGTTTTCTCCTTAAATCGCTCCAAAGCCTTGTTTAGCTCTTTCAGACGCATTTTGGAAACCATCTTCAGTCCCACCACCATTTGATCACAGGTTCGAACACATGGAATATTGGGAGGCTGTCATACAGACGACTTGTATTCATTCCTTCCTTGTTCCGCGTGCATTAAAACATGGCAAGAAACCAGTCGCAAATATCTTCTAACATCGTCATGAAATATGATTGTTGTCTCCTATTTTTATCCCATGACGAGTTTCTTCAGAGACAACAAATAAAAAATCTGGACGGCATCATGCAGACAATTCAGCAGTGCCAAAACCACCTCAGCATCATTCAAACAACTCAACCCTGAAACACCAACTCCACAATTTACTTTTATGTTGCTGAGTTGATGTTTGATGTTACTGTCTTTGCTATGATTTACTCGGATGCTCGGTTGGTGTTTGAGAGGTTGAATTGTTTGAATGACGCTGAGATGGTCTTGGCGCAGCCGAGTTGTTTGCATGATGCTCTGCAGGCTATTGATTGTGGTCTCTGAAGAAACTCTTCATGGGGTTACAACATGAGAATATTTGGGTTTGGCGACGACATTAGAAGCTCTTCTCCGCAGCTTTCTCTTCGACCCAACTAATGCAGAGCCCATCGACTTCTATCACAAGAGGAAGGCGATGGGAAGAGCACCTAAACCTGAAGTCATTCATAATATCATATGGAGCCACCATTAGGAAGGAGAGAACGGCAAAATTAGGATGTTGAAAATTAGAGGTTGGAAAGATGAAACAAGCTTAAAATGGATATGCATGTGGAGGAGTTTAGGAGCTTATATACATGGCACATACTAATAAAACAAATAACCTAATTAATTAGGTATTTTATATTATTTGTATGTATGGTATATAAACTAGAATCCGATCGTTAGTTAGGGATTTATTTTGTTTGTATTTGTATGATGTATATAAGTAATTTGAAATCATATCATTGATAAGGTTTCACATTGTTACTTGATCTAATAAAAATCTTCTGAAATTTCCTTTACTGTCAAGGTGAAACGTACACGGGTCCATCATCTACTATATTTATTGTTTTTGCTATTATAATTTTAAAATTAAGAAAAAATAAATAAAGAGAAAATATCTTGAGATACATTTGTAAATAACATTGCTTATCCATCTACATACAAGTACAATGAATGACCTAATTATGTCTTGTTACTAAATAATGACCTAATCAACGATTTTCAGGTTTAGTTATATCTAACTAGGATATACGCACACACTCTTTGGTAAGAAATTCAGAAAATCAAATGGTAGCACTTAAATATGTACAAACTAACTCTCCAAAGTCCGACTCTTAGGTTACATAAATATTTGATTTAAAATGTCTCTGAATTTCGACACAATAAAATATCTTTAAATAAACAAATTTCTTCTATTGATTCATATCAAGGAATCAAAAGGTGGATTTGGTAGAGCATATATATCTTGCTAGTTAGAAAAATAGAAAAGGAAAAATTAGTAAATAGAAAAATAAACATTCTCAAAGATACACATGACAAAATTACTTCTAATAAATCTGAAGTGCATAACTAAAATTAGAAATAGATTAAGAAGTATGTCTGTCACAATCTCCTTGTGTTTTAGAAGTCGAAGGTTTTGCTGTTCCATGATCTGTTACATGCCGACTAAACTATTTTTTCTTCTTAGCACCACCAGCCCTGGAATTCTTGTTAGTTGCTTCCTTGGCAATATTCCCAGGGGTTTCCCCTTGCATGGATGACAATAATATAAAATTTATATAAGTGATATATACATATCGCAAATGTACAATACATGGAAGAAATGGAATCCTTAGGACAGCAAATACACACACTGCAGAAGGAACACTAACATGCACTCTGCCCGAAGAAGTACCCCTCTCGTTCTAGCATAGAGGGCAAACTTCATCCCTCCAATAAAAATTCATACGACTCACTTCCAAAATTGCAGTACCATTAGACATTACCCGTTTTTAAGGAAAGGAAAGCATCAACTTGCTTCCAACAATGGGCAAAAACAGCATATACAAGTCAGGACTTGCTCAATGGATAGGGTTCTTGCATCCATCATTTAGATCCATGTCGAGACGCAGACAACTCTCAACGGTGCTTGGAGTTCCTCAAACGCAGGACCATGGTGGGCATTTTAAAGCTGCCAAGGAACCTGGGTTGGGGATTTACAGAGACTTGTGTAGAGACTGTCTTAGGCTTGAATGCCAGATTGGGAATTGAAGTGTGCATTTGCTTCCCTGTCATCCAGTGCAATTACGTTAGTTAATCAGGACGAAACTGTTAACAGATCTGTATAAGCACGCTGGTGCTTTTGTTTATCCAATTGATTTCATGAATATGTTGATGCAACACCATTAGCACATCAGTAAAGTTATATTAGAGTAATCGGGCATAAGCAGCAGGGGCATGGCAACATACTACCTTTGACTTACAACACTATTGCCAAAAGTTTAAAAATGATCACAAAGATCTGAAAATTCGTGCACCACTAGGGCAATCAATGGCTTAGGAAGTGAGTTAATGGGATTACTATTCATCCATCAAAAGTAGCATCTGAAGACATCTATTCGCTAGAGCAATGTGTGACATTACACTTTCGCATACATTAAAAGAAGGAAAATTCCAGGTGCTCGGTCCTCAAAGATATCAAGATGACATACCTTCCTCTTAGCAGGTACAGATAGATTCTCAGCTGGCTTAAAGAAGGATTCTAATCTGTAGAAAATAAATGAAAGGAATCGTCGGATAAAAGAAAGTGCATTTTGGAAGTCACTTTCATTTGTTCAAGCTTCAGTTACGGACCTTGTGATGACTCGTGCTTAGCTGCCTTAATCTTCTCAATCGCCTGATACACATGGTAAAACAACATTGAAAATATGTATGCTCTTTCCTTCAGAGGAAAAGAAGTAACTTCCTCGAGTAGGCAACTGACCAAAACATTACTGAAGATAGAAGCCATACCTTCGTCCCTCTATCAATGTTGAACCCATTCTCATTCACAAGAAAGCAAATTAAGCCCTAGAAAGGGAAAGAACAATCAGTTAGGAAACGAGTCAAGAATTCAAAAAGTGAAATGTTGCAAGTAAATCCCAACATGAAAATGGCCCACCTCCTCGTTTGGAGTGGTCCATTTTATCTCAGGTTTTTCTTCCATAGAAACTATTGGTTCCTTGAAAAGCAGTCGAGCTTCACTATAGGGCCAATTATCTGGTATCTGATACCTATTCAAAAAACAAGCAAACATTTCCATAAGAAGGATAACCAAACTGAATAAAGACTTCCAAGTAAATGCAAAGAACCTCTGGGTCCTCAGGATAGAGAAACAATACGATTTTGTTCAAGTGAGATGAAAGAACAGACAAATCAGACATCAGAATAGATAAAAGCATTATAGTAAATCAACACGTGAAGTAGCATGGCTGGTGCACTGATTGCCATCCCAAATCTATTGGTGGCAAATGATCTTTCATTTTCAAATTGTTGATCAAATATTTCCACGCCAGCTGAGTTTGAGAGATAATTTTTTTAAGTCAAGGAATTCAGCAGCCAAGACTATTACAGTGAGAAATTTTCCTGCCTAATTTTGCTTACAAGTCAGGGGACAAGATAAGAGCATAAGAAGCACGTCTACTTGTTTATGTTCTCTAGTATGTTTTCTATGGAACCATGTTGATGGATAAGCTTAAGAGCAGTCAGCCCTCCAATACCTGATAAACTCATTCCAAAGTAAAGCACTGAAATCATCAAGCTAAAAAATACGAGAGAGAAAAATGATATGTGATAGCATAAAACGGTTAACAGAGCACTGCGACAATATCACGTCTACCTCGAATGCTTTCACAATAATCATATCCAGAGAGAATGCACAGGTCAATGAATTGATCCATATCCAGATTCATCTCCTCCAAGATCTAAAAGTCAGGAAATTGAGAAAAAATTTAAGCAATCACAATGAATAAACTTTTCTAATTACCTTGGAAATTTCAAATTCCATGACTGGAACTTTTCTTGAGCTGGGATCCATTAAATCGCGAAGAAATTTAGGAGCTCCAAAAGTAAGGGAATCCATGTCTTCAGAAGCTACTGCATAAACCTGAAAAACAAATATTACAGCTAAAGCACCATTTATGATAGATGAATTCTGGTTACCACACAACAATTAAGCAATGATAGGAATTCAAAATCAGTGAAAATTCCTTGGACAAAGGGCTTAGTAAAGAACATACCAAATGTAAACGGAGAAGAAGACATTAGACAAGTGAACAAGCATATGTGTGAGTGAAAAAGGAAATTAAATCATGTTTACATAGTGTTAAACGATTGGTTATCATGGGAAAACAATGAACAATTCTAAACCAGAAGACAATCAAATGGGAAGATACTTGCCTTTCCAGCTTTGCAAAGTGCAGCACATTGTGCCTCTGCTTCTGAAGTAGCCTAAAGTGCAAAAACTGAATTCGGTATCTAAACTTTTTGTTAGAAATAAAAAAGAACAAACTTTTCAGACAGAATACTAACCTCAACTACTGGGACACCAATAAGCCTTAATAGTCTTTTGCAGTCTTCATTGTGCTGTTGCGTCACCTGCAAGAGTATCAAAGCGATGTACCACGAGTGCACACACATCCAGTTAGCTAAGTAGATAGGTTTTCTGGAAAACAGAGATAAAAATCAAACTTCACATCAAATAAGACAAAAATATCGCACCATAAGGAAACCAAAACGAGACCAACCTTCACAGTTCTTTTACTGACTTTCTCAATGTCTTCCTTGTTCTGAGACCGCACGAGCTTCATTCTTCTAGCATTCTATCCCAATGAAAACACAGGAGGTAAAGAAAAAAGTTTACACTGGTTACACTGGCTCTATGCCCGCCTCCAACAGCCTAATCGTCCGGTACAACATGCCTTGCAGATGACTACATGGGAAAACAAATCGAAAGGCAGCTCAAAGTCAATCTCATATACATAAAACCGAGTCCAAGAGATAACATCTGAAGCATCAAAACAGAAGGCTAGTCAACAATTCAGCCATAAACTACACGAAACTCGAGCAAAGTGGATTTTCATTTCCATGGAGTATTACAACGCCAATGTACCTGGTAACTTCACCAGCCTCGTTGGTGAGCATCTGAGTCCCCTTCCTCCCAACCACAACCTAATCCACCAATCAAAACAACCAGAAAACCCCAACACTCAAAATCCAAATCCCCACCGACAAACCGAAACGCGCAATCGCAGGCATCAATCCATAAAGAAGCAACTTAACGAGGAACTGATATATGCTCATGCTGGCATCGACGGCGATCCTCCGGCCGAAGTAGCTCTCGAGCTTCTGCTCCTTCATGGCGTTCGGGGCATTGTCCGCCAGCAGCTTCGTCAGTCCCTATCGAAATCGGTGGACGAGACTCGATGAACAACATATGGAGACGGAGGTCCAACTGAAACTACCTTTGATGCCCATATCGGAGAGAGAGATTGTTGCAGTGGAAATTGAGGGATGAAATGGAAGCTGCTTGGGATGAATTGAATTCTAGGGTTTCGATATCTTCCGCTTCATGCCTAATTTTGGAGACCTGCGCGTTTGGGGGTGGAGCGTGTGAGTCACGCGCAGGTGTCGCGACTGGTTTTTTTCAGTATTTGTTATAAGCTCTCGGCCCATTTGAATTAGCAACTGTTTATGATATGTACGTATCGGGAGTTTTACTCGTGTGATTTGCACATCCGTACTCCCATGATTTCTTCATATTTCCAAAATATCGAAATTAAATCTGCAAATTGATACTAATAACTTCTCGTTTCTAGGGATTGGGGTGGATGGAAATGTTGAATTCACATAGAGATCGAAATCGATCAATTGATCAATATGAATTGGAGTATTTGAAAGGCTTTTATCTACTTTATTAATTCAGCCAAGGTATTATTCTACCTGTATGTCTATAGGAAAGAGAAAATGGACTACTACAGTTTCTTTATGTTTTAGATAGAGATATACGAAGGGTCGACCCATGTCAAATTCGAGACATTTGACTAGAATAATCAATCTTGTATTCTCAATGACCAAAATGACAAAGGTGGCAATGAATTCATTGGTTTCACATCCTTTTTTTAGAGGAACTATCAAGGGAAATCTAATGAATTATTAAGCGGGGACAATCGGTTATCTCATGAAAGATTTGTGCCATCACTCAGCATGAACTCTCTTAAGCTCATACCAATAGCAACTTTTGGAGTTTTATTTAAATGATTTCATATGCAAATTAATTCATTTAAGAGCGCTGCTAATCTATTATAAGTCGATAAAAAAACTCAAGTAAAATATGGTAAAACATTTTATGTAAATGTGTAATAGGAAATCTGGTTTTGCATGGCAAATTATAGTCCTTTTCAAATGAATGAATTATGGTGATGAGAATTGACTTTTTCACAATGAACTTCAAGGTTAACTATTTAATTTGCTTTTGAAATTCACAAACGAAAGAAAAGAGTGAGAAGTGGCCTTTCAATATTGACTAAATATTTAAAATTAATGCAAAAAGATTAATTTTTAGTACCTAATAGCGCCAACTAACTTAATCGAACTAAAAAAAGAATTCATTTTTTACTTTTTACTATTCATCATCCGATCATTTTAGTAAATATAGATTCAGGCAAGTACAAGGAAATTTACTTTTTACATTTTATATGAAAACAAGTTAAGTTGTTGTCAAGATTTATCTATTAATGAAACGGCTTTTCCTTGAACCTTGTGTAAATATGTCCATGTCATACCTAATCAAACAATTAATTCAATTAAATCCCTAAAGTTGTCTAACGTATGTCATGATTCCTTATCATTTAATTGATTATGTTCCTATACTATTTTGAAATGTTCAATATCATCTCCATTGTAGTTATTACAAGGATGGAATCCGTGTAATGTCACTTTCTTGTATTTTGCTCATTAAAAACAATCGGATGTTCTTTACTTTCTCCAGGCTTACGCTAACTAATATTGATATGATTCTTGTCACCTAAATTTTCATTCGAAGACTTCTCAATCATTGAACAAGAAAACTAGGCTAGAATTCGATAGAGTTTGATCCTAAACAAAAACATTGATCTTCCCTAGTCTTGCATTTGCATTTATGCTATATTACTTCGCATTTAGATATTAGGGACATTTAAATTTTGGGCACAGGACATTCGCATCGAGCAAAGCATGGATCCGGCTATTATGCGTTTCCTTGGGATTGGCCTGATAGATGGCCCAAAATGCGAAATGATTCCTGAACTCACTTGAGGCTCCAAAACCGAGCCCGCTCGAGCCCGGCCCGAAGCTAATCAAACTCAGCCTAGTGGAGGGAGAGGAAACGCGGCCATTCAAGAACAATAAGGGAAATTGCAATCGATCAACACCCATTTTAGAAGCCAATTGCAGTCTGAACACAGAAGATGGAAGGTCCTGCTCAGCTGTACGTCGAAATTGGAAGAAAAGGCAAAGGAGAATTAAAGAAGGAAAGGAGCATGCAGTTTCATTTTGACCAAGGGAACAATCTCGGCAATCAGGGACCGGAATTTACAGCCAAAAGAAAACAAGAAAATCTGGGCATAAAGAAGCAGAGGATTCTCAGTCAAGTGGGGTGGCGATTTTTCAGCATATAATCATTACAAAAGATAGCTCGAAAAAGAAAAGGTGTAAGTTTTTTTTTTTTTATTCACGCCAAGAAAGACGACTTCAGAGAGAGTTATGGTCGGCAAAAGAGAGAAGACTAAAAGGCAAAAAAGAACAGAGAAGTGGCGGACGAAAGAAAAGAAATGAAAAGAAGAACAGATGGGGCAGATTCTCGTGGAGGAGGTGAAAAGAAAACAGGAAGAGAGAGAGAGCTGGCAGGGCACCCTGCACATGGAAAAAGCCAAAAACAAAATCAAGTTCAAGTAGGTTTCTTTCTATTTTTCTTTCGAGTAGGTTTTGTAGGCTTCTTATCTCCTTCTTTGGCCGGAGGAAAAGCATAGGAAAATGCAACGAAGCAAGTTAAGACAGTAAGAGACTTTGACTTGGGACTTATGTGCTTTCCAGGTGATTAACCGTCGGCTTAATTTAAATTTGATAATTCATTGCGTACTCTCATTGCCTTCTTTAAAATTTTAATTTAAAATTTAAGATATATGCGTTGCAACTTTAAAACTTGAAATAAAATATATGGAGCTGCTCATGGTTAGATCCTAATTAATAAAATAGTTCATATGGAGAATTTTGCAAATCAATCAATTTTGTCAATAAAAAATTACCGCTCGCGGCGCTCTTCATTCACTCCATTATTGAATGAAGTAATATTTGAACGCCATGCTCTTTCCACTCTTATTTTGACTAAAACACTCCTCAACACAGTGTTTTGTGCGTTTATTATTTTGTGGATCCCACGTTTCTAGCATCCTTCCCTTACTATATGCCAAGGTGTTCTTTTAGTGTACCACTCCTTTTGTTTGGTTTCTTCTTTTCCTTATGATGTGGTCAACACTATGTTTTTGACCATATAATAAATATGTATTATAAGTGCAATTGTTTTGCGTTTGCCTAAATCGTCAACTTGATCATGCCGTCTGCCTGAGCGCGAGGGAGGGGAGGGACTAATAAAAAGCGTAAGGAACATATCTATCCCAACATTTTTCTCCCAAAAAATCATTTGACGACTTATTTTCAAGAATTTGTTGATAAAGAAGACTAATCAATGGCTAGCTGCCTCGATTGAATCACGGATCTCAACCTTAACACTGGAGAATCTCATAAATAACAACAGGGCAATCAATTTAACGAAATTAAAAGTTGCTTGACTGATTGACTCAAATTGCTTAATCAAAAGCCGCGATGCCCGTTATCTTCCCCCCTTTTTTTTTTTGCTTTTCATATTGTGGCTAGTGACACTAGGCAAGGCCCTTGCCCATATCACAACTGTGGGTGAGAGCCTCACCCAGGTCAAGCGAGGGCCTTCGTGCCCTCACCTGCGACTGGCAAGGACCTAGGCAAGGGCTGTGATCATTGCCAGTTGCCAGCAAGAGCTTGCTGGCAACCTCTCAAGCCACAATAAAAATGAAAATAAAAGCGAAAAAAGATGCAGACAAGCATTATTGCACTTTGAGCGAGACGCCTCGAATTTCAAGTTTGGCCATGGCAAAGAAGAGAGATAAAGAGAGGGAGAGTGAGATGCGGACAAAGGTGGGGCTAAGTCGTGGAGGATTGGGGAGTGGTAGTGTCGGTTGAGGACAAGGATGGTAACGGTGATTGGCAATATGGCGGGGGCAGAGAGAAATGGCGTAGTAGAACAAAATATATTTTGTGTGACAATCATATCACATGATGTGATAAATCAATTCAAAGTGAGTACGTTTAACATTTTAGCACACTAGAATGATTTGCACATTGCATGGACAACATGAATTGACCGATTACACCATGTCAATCATGTGATTGGTGAATAATATAAATTCTTTTAGTGGAGGGATAGTTTAATCTTCTAATTAAGGATATTCGTTTAAAGATGAACATTATCGCAATTGTCAATAACTGAAAATTGCATATAATATAAGTACAAAGTTTGATTGGATTTTTAAATTTTCTCTAATGTGGTTAAAATTAATAAAAGCTCAAAAATCACCTTCATTTTGTATCCTGATTTCACTTTATATTCTCTATTTATTAAGCTATGGATCTTAGATTTAAAATTTGTTATTAAATGAATGGGACATGGAGACTGCTCGTACGATAACCCATTGATTGATCAATGAAACTTCTGGGAAATTTCCGGGATAACATGCAAACCGCGTTCTACTTTTTGGCATGTCCTTTATATGTGAGTAATGACAAGAATTTATTGAACAATTTCGTAAACCGCGTCTGCCGAAGACCCTTCAATAAGGGTCCCTCGTCTGGTAATGCCAGAAGAAGGAAGACTTTGACTTGCTTCCCCTTGCTAGTCTTTTCTTTCGAGTAGGTTTCGTCGGCTTTTGTATTGTCATTTGTCACTTTCTCTGCAGCTAAGGAAGTGAGATGGTGGAAGACTTTTGACTTACTTTTGTCAGAAGAAAAGAAGACGAAAATGCAACAAAGCGAGCAAAGATATCGGAAGATTTTGGCTTGCTTTCCCGTGTTGCACGTCGTGAAGTAGATTGTCCAACAACGATGATTTGGGACTTGTGTGCTTTCCTAATAAACTAACCAATTAGGGTTAATTTAAATTTGATAATTCATTGCCACCTCTCAGTGCCTTCTTTTAAAGTTTAAATTTAAAATTTAAGATAAGCAAGTTGCAACATTAAAATTTCAAATAAAATATGTCAAGTTGATCATGGTTGAATCATAATCTATTAAATAGCTCGTATTGAGATCTTTTGCAAATCAATCCAAATCATTCATTCCATTGCTAAATCTAATTATCTAGGCTATTTCATAGCTTAATTTCCAAAATCAAACTGATTTCACTGCAACATCTTATTTTTAGTGGGATGCTAGATATATTTGAGTTTAATTTTGTGTAATCTTCATTGATAAGATCCATGATTTATCAAATCTCATAAATATTCGAAATATTGTCAAAGTCTTCTATGTAGACATCTTTATGTTTAATATGTGGCATCATATATCTTTCCATATTGGTTTGGGATCTAAATCTATATACTATAAATGATCATTTGAAAAGGTAGGGCATAGTCAAGCATTCAAAATTTGTCATGTTATTTTGTAACTAAGTAATAATGTGAATTATGACAAAAAAAAGTACAATTGTGATAACTGTTTTCAATCTCTTATATTATCGTAATTGCTTTTATTGGTGATGCTAGGCTACCGGTCACGTAATACTTCATAAAAGGATGTTAAGATCATGATACATATATAATAACTTTAATTTAAGTAAATTAATTAATTCCAAGTAAGGTTAAGATTCCTGACATAATAATCATGATTTAGTAATTACATTAATTCCAATCACAATTAAGTCTCTTCACTTAAAAGCTGTTTTTCTTAATAGTAAAGGTGTTTTCATGGAATTTGCATCTTAACATTTAATTTGGGAAATTCAGCGGCCAAACCAATGCAAAACAGACGAGATATACATGAACATGAAACAAATTAATCAAAAGATGAAGGAGTAAGCCAAACCAATTTGATAATTTATCGCCTCCTCTCATCACCTTCTTCTAAAATTTTAATTTAAAATTTAAGGTAAGTGAGTTGCAATTTTAAAATTTAGAATAAAATATATCAAGTGACTCATACTTGGATCTTTATTAATAATATAGGTCGGATCGAAAATTTTGCAAATCAATCCATTTTATAAACAAAAAATGTATCGGTGTTCATGGATCCTCCTTTTTTAGCATCCATTTTATATAAATAAAATATATCAAACTACTCGGGAAAGTGTTCTTTCAGTGTGCTCCTCTTTTTGTTTGGTTTGTTCTTTTCCTTATTATATGGTCAACACTGTGTTTTGAGCATATAGTAGATCTGTATTATGAGTGCAATTGTTTTGCGTTTGCATAACTCGTCAACCTGATCATGTTGTCTGCCTGAGGGCGAGGGAGGGGAGGGACTAATAAAAAGTGTAAAGAACATGTCTATCCAAATTTTTCTCACAATAAATCATTTTACGACATATTTTAAAGAATTTGTTAATAAAGAAGACAAATTGATGGCTTGCTGCCTTGATTGAATTATGGATCTCAACCTTAAGACTAGAGAATATCATATCACAATGAAAATAAATAGGGTAATCACTTTGATAAAATCTAGAATTGAAATTTGCTCAACAAATTGATTTGGTTTACTTAATAGAAAGCCTTGACGCCCCATTATCTTTTTATAAATAGGTAACATGTCACATCTCAAGAGGGTAAATGGAATCAATTTGTCTTTACTAAATATCTATTCAAATAATGTCTAGCGTGTTATATCCCAATAATGTAATGAGTTTTCTTATGCATGGTAACGTTTCAAAGAGAAAGGCTCACTTGTGAAGTTTTTGATAAACAAGATGCATCATCAAGTCAATTTCAAAAAGAGTATCGATGTAATGTCACTAATTACTTTATTTAGAAATGTATTACCATATCGTCATGTGAAGTAATCATAGGGTTGATGTTTCCTCTTAACTTAATACTTAGTCATGGGGATAACTATACAAATGGTCCCTGAACTGAACTTTAGTTCAATGTGTAATGTCGTCCACGAACTTTTACTTGTTCAATATAGTCTTTAAAATTTTGGTAAACGTTCAATTTAACTTAAACTATATGAAAATATCTAATGTTATCTTTTCATCAATTCAAATTCGAGGATAAGATTGAACATTTTTATATAATCCATAGATTAAATTGAACTTGTACTAAAAGTTCATGGACCACATTAAACAAATTAAAAGTTCAAGTATGATATTCCACATTGGACTGAAGTTCAAAAATAGTCAATCATGTAATCGATGCATAACATAAATTTCCTTAGTAGAGGGATAGTTTAATCTTCTAATGATTGGCATATATATTATATTGGATCTTCTAAATGATATGTAGGGTGTGTTTGTTTCACAGGATATATTTTTAGAGAAAACATTTTCCTCATTTTCTAGCGTTTGGTTCGCTCTAGAAAATGAGTCAACGAAAAATATTTTCCTAGTTGACGAAAAAAAAGTTTTCCTAACGAAGCTTAAATTCAGGAAAATGATTTACCCTCTAAAAGAATAGAAAAACATTTTCTGAATCTACCAAAGCTTAGATTTGGGGCATAATTTACAAACAATTATTCTTATAAAATATATATATTTTTAAAAATCTAATTTTAATTTCTTATTTTTTAAAAATTGATTTTTTTTTTCTTTTGCTTCTTCTCCACCCATCGCTGGCCACGGGGATGGCTGATGAGCTCTGGCCTCATTAGATCGAGTGAGCTCACGGCCTCTAATAGTGAGGCTCGAGCTTGCTTGAGACCGATGAGCCTCAAGCCTCACCAGATCGGGCGAGCTCGTGGTCATCACGTGGCAAGGCTTGAGCTCGCACCAGACTAGCGAGCTCGCGACCTCTCGGCGATAGCTCAAGCTTGCCCCTCATAAGCCAGCCAAGGACAAACCGCAATAAAAGTAAACAAAAAAATAATTAAAAATTCTAATTTTTTTAATAAAAAATTCGATTTTTTTAGCTGCAATAAAGTGTGAAATCATTTTCTAATGGGATCCAAATAGTAGAAAACATTTTCAATTATATATCACTAGATGAAAAAAAAAATAATAAACTATAGTCTTAGAAAATGCTTTCCCGGAAAGCATTTTCCTTTATCATTAAGTTTTTCGTGAAACAAACGCACTCATAATATTACTTATTAATCTTCTAGGATGGAGTGGTGAGTAGATCGTGTACTTTAGAACTAGAGCTTTTATATATTGAGCTGAGGCTCACCCAATATTCCTTATAGATTGATCAAGTTCAGAGTTTAAGGGCATTTCAATTTGCGCTTCCAAAGATCTCTTTTTAGGACTTGATTAGTGTACACAACAAGAGTAGGGGAATATATATTGTCTTGAGAGTTTTGATTATGTATAGTTGTGTTCATCACTTGAGATTAAATTATTTATTAATTTGAGGTTAAAATTGTATGTGAAATTCAGATCGTGACACTAACTTCCAAGTTGCCTCCGTTACCTCTTAACACATTATCTTAACTTCACAAACAATGGAAAGTCGGTACATTTTAGGATATTTAAATTTTAGTTCATACATCAATAAAAAAATCGTAAGGTATACATATTAAAGATCTTTTACAACCGACATTTGCCATTCATTTCAGAAATTTACATTTTCAAGAGAACAAAAAAATATGTCAACATAGAAGAATAGTAATTAAACACTAGCAACTTGATATTTAGTATTTCATCTTTTTCCCCACACGCAGGGCATGTACACAATTTTCCGTGGCAACTAGATTAGCCCATGAATTTCAGAGCAAAGTTGTCAATTGTAGAAGGGAAGAACATGAATGACCGTTACGACTAGAGGTCAGTAGTTCTTAATTGAATAAACGCTACTGTCATAGTCGGTAGGGATTAATCAAGTCTTTAAAGAGTCTTGGACATCTGGTTAATATTAAAAGGTTGATGACTAATGTTACTTTCCTAGAAATATTTCACATTATGTGGACAAAATTGTCAAAAAAAAACTTAAATTTATTGTATGGATACTAATTCATAGCTTAAATCTTTTAATATGGCCAATTTAATTCTATATTCTTTGATGATTTATCAATTTAGTTATTTTAATTAATTTTGATCGGAAATTGCTGAAATGAATTTTGATCGTCCTGGTGTATAACATAAACTGAAGTTGATGATTTTCGTAATTTTTCAAATTGCCCGGGCAAGGGCTAAGTGGACCTTGGCATGGGCTGAGAGCTGCGATCATCACCAGTTGTCAACAAGAGCTTGTCCGCAATCCTCTCCAGCCACAATGAAAAAGAAAATAAAAGTGAAAAAAAATACAGACAAGCATCATTACACCTTCGAGCAAGACGCCTCGAATTTCGAGTTAGGCCACGGCGAGAGTGAAAAAAAAGATACGAGACAAGTGTCACGGGTCGATCAATTTCAGTCGATTAAACACCGCGCGGCCTTAGGATCGGTGATCCTAAGTAAGCCTTTTCGCTCACACACGCACAACACAAAGGGTCGGAAGCACAAAGGGCGTGTATATTCACTTTGAGTGAGCTGAGCTCAAATGAGGGGAGGGACCCCTTTTATACAAATCCGGATCGATTCTCGGCCGTGGATCGTCCCTCCGATCCAACGGCTGTGTTTGAATTCGGTCATCATTACAATCAGGTCAGTAGGTGGTCGCAGGCATGGGGAATCATCAACCGAAGCCTGTACAAGTCAGGAGCAGGTCTGGGCAGCTCAGGGACGCACGACCGGATCAGGCACAGCATGGGCGAGTGATGGTCGTCGTGTCGGGGAGCGAGGTGAACTGCTCCGGTTTGTTCGGGGCCGATCGAGTATTTGATCCGAGGCGCTTGCTGGTCGTGCACGGATCATGCCCCGCATCGTGCACGGCCGGATCAAGGCACGAGATCATGTCGAGCCGATCGGTTGATCGGGCGGTCGCCGACCGGGGTCGATCGAGGATACATCGTATCGATCGGGGGGATCGATCGGTGGTCGATCGGGGATCGATCATGGACCGATATGGGATGGGTTAGGGACTTGATCGGGCGATCAAGGCGTTCCTAGCTACGCCCGGTGTGTGACACGGCCGGGCATGGACGGTCTTGGTCATGCTCGTCCGTCGGCCATGTCATTCTCCCCCACCTAATCGGGCGATGCCCTCGTCGCGTCTGCAGCATGGAAGGCTTCGATGTGTTTCTTGAACTGCCACATGCCCTCGGAGGGTTCCCAACTCGCTTCACTTTTGGGAAGGCCTTTCCATCGGACGAGGTACTCCCTTCTTGGTGCACAATACCGCTTTCGTATGATCCGATCGGCCATGATGCATTCAACCTCCAGATCATAAGAAGTCTTTGCTCCAAGGGGTGCTCGCTGTGATGTGCTTCGATCCGGATCATCCTCGTCCGCATGGAATGGCTTTAGCATGCTCACATGGAACACGGGGTGTAACTCGAGCTTGGACGGCAAGTCCGGCTTATGGGCCACCTTCCCGATCCGCTGCAACACTCGAAAGGGGCCTTCGTAGTGACGGATAAGCCCTTTGTGTACGTCTTGATACCGAAGGACGAGGTGCAATTTGGCCAAGACCAAGTCTCCCACCTGGAATTCCACATGCCGTCGCTTCTGATCAGCCACTTCTTTGTGCGTCTTGAGGCACGATTCAAGCACGCCCACGCCAAGTCTGCATGCTCATCCCATTCCTTGGCCAGCTTGTACGCGGACGGGCTGCTACGTCGATATCCCGAGGCGATCGCGCGGGTGAGCGGTTGTTGCCCGATCACGATCTTGAACGGGCTTTGGTTTGTGGATTCGCTCCGCTGCAAGTTGTAGGAGAACTAGCAACATCGATCAATCTAGCCCAATTTGCTTGCGTGTTGCTCACATAGTGCCGAAGATAGATTTCCAGTAATGCGTTCACCCGCTTCGTCTGTCCGTCGGTTTGGGGATGCATGCTGGTGGAGAAATTGAGGTTCGTCCCCAGCAACTTGAAGAGCTCGGTCCAAAACCGCCTGGTGAATCGAGGATCGCGATTGCTCACGATTGTGCGTGGAACGCCCCAATATTTGACGACGTGCTTGAGGAATAGCTTGGCCACTTCCTCGGCTGGGCAATCCTTGGTGGCCGGCACGAACGTCGCATACTTGGAGAATCGGTCCACCACGACCATGAGAGTCCGACACCCTTCGGACTTAGGCAAGTTCACGATGAAGTCCATCGAGACACTCTCCCATGGACATTCCGGGATAGGCAACGGCTCCAAGAGACCCGCGGGGACCGTTGCTCTATCTTGTCTTGTTGGCACACAAGACATGTTAGCACGTAGGCTTCCACATCGTCCCGCATGTGCGGCCAATAATATTGATCCTCAACGAGCGCAATGGTGCGGTGGATTCCCGGATGTCCCGCCCATTTGGAGTCGTGGCACTCGCGCATCACCTCCTTTCGAAGCTTCCCGTGGAGCGGCACGTAGAGTCGCCATCCTTTGGTGTAGAGGAGATCATCCTCAAGCCAAAACCGCCTTGTCTTGCCCTCTTGAGCGTATCAGAGGAGGGCTTGGGCCGTTTGGTCGTGCTTCAGCCCCTCCTTGATCCGCTCAATCCACGGACAGTCCGGCCGGCTTATGACATTGGCCGGTTCCAGCTTCCTTTAGGGCGTCGGCCACGGAATTGGATTTTCCGGGCTTATATTCCAAAGACATAATCAAACTCGGCCGGGAAGTCTTGCCACCGAGCTTGTTTCGGGCTGAGCTTCTTCGAGTTTGGAAGTAGCTCGTGGCCACGTTGTTGGTCCTCACAACGAACCGTGATCCCAAGAGATAATGCCTCCACGTGCGAAGGCAATGCACCACCGCAGTCATCTCTTTCTCTTGGACCGTATACCGTCATTCGGTATCATTCGGCTTCGGGACTCGAAGGCAACCGGATGCCCTTCCTGCATCAAGACACCACCGATAGCAAAATCAGAAGCATCGGTCTCTACCTCATATGGTTTGTTGTAGTCGGGCAGCACAAGCACCGGTTCTTCGGTCATGGTCCGCTTCAACCGATCAAACACCTCTTGACACCGATCCGTCCACTCCCACGATTTCTCCTTCTTTAGCATATTCGTGAGTGGCACGGTGAGGCGTGAGTATCCCCGAATGAAGCGCCGGTAATAGTTGGCCAGCCCAAGAAAGGATCTTAGTTCAGTCACCTTGGTCGGTGGTTCCGAATCGACAATGGCACGGATCTTGGCCGTGTCCATACGCACTCGTCCGCCCCGACAATGTGCCCGAGGAAAGGAATCTCTTCTTGCGCAAATGCGCATTTCTCCCGTTTCACATACAAGTCGTTTTCCCGAAGGGTCCGAAAAACTCGACTCAAATGATCGACGTGTTCCTTAAGCGTCCGGCTATATATAACGATATCATCAAGGTAAACTACAACGAACCGATCAAGGAACAGATGTAGTACCTTGTTCATGAGGGTGCAAAACGTGGCCGGTGCGTTGGTCAAGCCAAAAGGCATGACGAGGAACTCATATGATCCGTAGCGGGTCACACATGCTGTCTTAGGCTCATCCCCTTCTGCAATCCGCACCTGATAGTATCCCAATCGAAGGTCCAGCTTGGAGAACCAACGGGCTTCCCCAAGCTGATCGAACAAGTTGGCTATGAGAGGGATCGGGTACTTGTTCTTGACGGTCAGCTTGTTCAATGCCTGATAGTCGATACACATACGAAGGGATCCGTCATGTTTCTTTTGGAACAAGACCGGAGCACCGAACGGGGCCTTAGACGGTCAAACATAGCCAGCATCGAGCAGCTCCTTGAGCTGTTTTCTCAATTCTTCCAACTCGGGCGGGGCCATGCGATAGGGAGCCATGGCCGGTGGTCGAGCATCGGGCACCAGCTCAATCCGATGATCGACTTCCCTTCGGGAGGCAGCTTCTTGGGCGGCTCGGGCGATCACATCTTGGAAGTCGTTGAGGACTCGGGTCACCTCTTCTTTTACCTCCTTCTCTTCCGGTCCTTCCTCCTTCAACGCTGCCAAGAAGGTCACCTCGCCCTTCCGTAATCCCTTGGTCAGCTGCATGGCCGATAGCATTTTCCTATCGCGTCTCGATTCGAGGTAAATCGGGACCATACATTGGCACCGCTTGTCGAAGATACAAATACAATCTGCGAAGGGCATAACACCCGCATTGATCCGATCAAGGAATCCCAAATCGAGTATGAAATCATAGTCATCAAGGGGGATTACCTCAATATCCTCTCGGCTGGTCCATGGACCAAGATGAAACTCGACGTCCCTGGCCATGCCGCTGGTCGGGACTTCTCTAAAGTTCACCGTTTTAAGCCAACCGGCATCGTTCGTCTTGACCGGAAGATTTAGCTTCTTCGCGGCCTCTTTGGATATGAACAGATCGGATGCCCCGGTATCCACGAGCGCACTCATCGTGGTACTACCGATCTTTACGTCCACAAACATCATTCCTTTAGGGTCCTTGGCCTTCTTGGCCTTGATTGATCCAAGGATCCTCAGCGATCCCAACTGCGCCTCCTCTCGCGGCTTGTCTTCCTTGCACAAGGCTGCCAACTTTCCCCTTTTTGGGCAATCCCGAGCCATGTGGGGACCTTCACAAAAGAAGCACTTGTATGTGCGGGCTTTGTGATAGTTTCCACCATGACTTGATTTGGGTTGGTTCCTAGTAGGAACCGAAGGTGGTCGTCCTCCGCTTGGATGCTGGTACCGGCTCCGATCTCCCCCACTAGTAGCCTTTTCCCTCAGTCGAGGATCGGGCTTGGTTGAGGATGCCGGTCGATACTCCACAAGGGACTCGGCCATGGAAGTAGCCGTTGTGAGGTCCGTTGCATTGCACCGCTTCAGCTCTTGTTTGACCCATGGTTTGAGTCCGCTCATGAACTGGTGGAATGCCTCCGTCTCGGTCATGGACGAGATTTGGAGCAGCAGCTCCAAGAAACGCTTCACATAGTCACGGACTCCGCCTTTCTGCTCTAGGCGCTTGAGTTCTCCGCGGGCTTCCTCCTCCGCATAAGCGGGATAGTAGGTTCGTCGAAATTCTTCGACAAACCTAGCCCAAGTCGTGATAGGATCGCCATTCCTATCGCCCGACCGACGTCTCCACCAAAGCGCGCATCATTAGCTAAATACATGGCTGCGGTGTTTACCCGGATCAAATCGTCGGTCGTTCCCATGGTCTGGAAATGTACCACAGGAAGTTATCCACGTCCTTCGCCACCCGGGAGCCCTTGAACTCCTTTGGCTTGGGTGGATTGGCACAGGACTGCATGGTGATCGCCCCGCTCACGCGTGCTGCTTCAAGCTCCACGACCTTGCCTTTCAGCTCGGTCATTTCCGTGCGCATGGCTGTCATCATGTCTTGTCTCGCTGTTGCAGCTCGTGCATGAGGGTCCCTTCACCTCGACCCGAGCTCTCCCATGCCGGCTTGGAGTTCTTGCACTTCGGCCAAGAACTCCTCCCTACCAACTTCCGCTCCATCAACGGTCTGGTGTAGATCGTCCATCATGGCTTGGACGTCCATGACGGTCTCTTCTAGGACCGTCAACCGATTCTCCAGATTCCCCTTCGGTTCTCTCGAACACGAGACAGCCCGGCTTTTCTTCGACCGGGGGGCCTTCTCAGCTGGACACCCACGATCGTCACGGTCATCACCAAGCACGATCGGGACATCAGCCTGATGATCAGCCATCGCGATAGAAACGATTGCTCTAATACCACTTGTCACGGGTCGATCAATTTCGGTCGATCAAACACCGCGCGGCCTTAGGATCGGTGATCCTAAGTAAGCCTTTTCGCTCACACACGCACAACACAAAGGGTTGGAAGCACAAAGGGCGTGTATATTCACTTTGAGTGAGCTGAGCTCAAATGAGGGGGAGGGACCCCTTTTATACAAATCCGGATCAATTCTCGGCCGTGGATCGTCCCTCCGATCCAACGGCTGTGTTTGAATTCGGTCATCATTACAATCAGGTCAGTAGGTGGTCGCAGGCATGGGGAATCATCAACCGAAGCCTGTACAAGTCGAAGCAGTGCAGGCGGCTCGGGGACGCACGACCGGATCGAGCACGGCATGGGCGAGTCATGGTCGTTTGTCGGGAGCAGGGTGAACCAAGCTCCGGATTTGTTCGGGGGCTGATCGAGTATTTGATCGAGGCGGCTTGGGTCGTGCACGGATCATGCCCCGCATCGTGCACGGGCGGATCAAGGCACGGATCATGTCGAGCCGATCGCCTTGATTAGGCGCCGCCGACTCGGGGTCGATCGAGGATACATCGTATCGATCAGGGACTGATCAATGGTCGATCAGGGATCGATCATGGACTGATACAGGATGGGTCAGGGACTTGATCAGGGCAGATCAGCGCGTTCCCAGCTACGCCCTGGTGCGTGACATGGCCGGGCATGGACGGTCTTGGTCATGCTCGTCCGTCGGCCGTGTCACAAGCATCATTGCACCTTTGAGCAAGATGCCTCGAATTTCGAGTTAGGCCATGGAGAGAGAGAGAGAGAGAGAGAGAGAGAGAGAGAGAGATGTGCAGGCAAAGGTGGGGCTAAGTTGTGGAGGGCGTTGCTGGTTTTGATCAGGGAGTGGCGGTATTCGTAGGGGACAAGGATGGTAACCTTGACTGGCGGTATGGTGAGGGGAGAGAGAGAGAAATGGTGTGGCAGAACAAAAAGTATTTCATATGGTGTAATAAACCAGTGCGAAGTATGTTTAACATATCAGCACCCAATATAATGACTTGCACATTGCATGAGCAACATGGATTGACCGATTAACCAGTGCATAATATAAATTTCCTTAGTAGAGGGATAGTTTAATCTTCTAATAAAGAATTTCTGTTTGAAGATGAAAGATTGTCACAAATGTCAATAACTCAGTCATATATGATATAGATACAAAGTTTGATTGGATGTTTTAAATTTTCTTTAATGTGGTTAAAATAAAGAAAAAGCTCAAAAATCATCTTCACTTTGCATCCTAATTTCACTTTATATGTTCTATTTTTAAAGCTATGAATTTCTGATTTAAAATTTGTCTTTAAATGAATGGGACATGGAAACTCATAGTATGACAACCCATTGATTGATCAATGAAACTTCTAGGAAACTTCCAGGATGGCTTGTAAAACGCGTTCTACTTTTTGGCATGTCCTTTAAATGTGACTAGTGGACAAGAATTTATTGAACAGTTTTGTAAACCGCGTCTGAGGAAAAATTTATTGGTCCCTCGTCTGGCAATGCAAGCTGGAGGAAGACTTGACTTGCTTCCCTTTGCCAGTCTTTTCTTTTGAGTAGGTTTTGTCGGCTCTTGCCTTATCACTTTCTCTGCAACTAAGCAAGAGAAATAGTGGAAGACTATTGACTTCTTTCGTCGGAAGAAAAGAAGAGGAAAATGGAACGAAGCGAGCAAAGATATTAGAAAACTTTGGCTTGCTTTCCCGTGTTACATGCTGTGAAGTAGATTATCCAACACCAACGATTTGGGACTTGTGTGATGTCTAGATAAATTATCCAATCAAGATTGATTTAAATTTGATAATTCATCGTCCTTCTCATTACTTTCTTTTAAAGTATAAATTTAAAATTTAGAATATGCAAGCTGCGGCTTTAAAATTTGAAAAAAAATACATCAAGCTGCTCATAGTTGGATCATAATTTATAAAATAGTTCGTATTGAGATTTTTGCAAATCAATCCAGTTTATAAATAAAAAAACATATTGTTCATGGCACTCTACATTCACTTCATTGCTAAATCTGATTATCTAGGCCATTTCACAGCTTAATTTCCAAAATAAAGCTGTGATTCATTGCAATCATCTTACTTTTAGTGGGATGATAGATTTATTTGAGTTTGATTTTATGTAATCTTCATAGATATGATCTGCGATTTATGGAATCTCACAAATATTCGAAATATTGTCAATCTTTATGTAGCTATCTTTTTGTTTAATCTGTGGTGTCATACATCTTTCCATATTGGTTCGAGATCTAAATCTATATACTATAAATGAGATTTTGAAAAGGTAGGGCATAGTCAAGCATTCAAAATTTGTCATATTATAGTAATTTTGGATTCCGATACATATATAATAATTTTAATTTAAGTAAATGAATTAATTCCAAGTAAGGTTAAGATTCTAACACATAATAATTTTGATTTAGTAATTTCATTAATTCCAACGACCAAATAAGTGACTGTAGATAGAACCTATTCATGTGTTTTTCTTAATAGAAATGGCGTTTTTAAATAGAATTCACACCTTAACCATTGTAGCTTTACTATTGGATCAATAAGAGTTATTTAGAGGCGACAGACAAATTGAAAGATTCGACATATGTTGAGTTTATATTGCGTTGTCGAGCATCTAGATGTAATAGAACACCTAAGAAAAATTATAAAAATCTCATACCATGTGTCAAAAAAAAAAACAAAAACAAAAGTTTTGTATTGTTGTTATGTTATGACTGGTTTTATCCATTACATTACTATTAAATTAAGTCTATTTAACATTGTCACAGTAAATGCTAGTCTCGGGTCTCCTATAATGTAACGAAGCAAGCAAGATGGTGGAAGACTCTTGCTTTCTCTCATCGTTGGGACAGTTCCTCATCGGGGGAAGACTACTGACCAGTTGGTGAGGAACTGTCCCCGAAGGGGTGTCAGTAGTCCTGGAGGCATTTTACCTCCCTCTTGTCAAGTCAAGCGCGGGTTAGGGATCGGTTACCCCAAGCCTACCCGATCATTAACTAGGTTTCGTACCTGTCTCCAAGTACAGTCCCCCACTGCCCAAGAGCCCCCTAATTCCCCGTTGATGTTTAACTAGCTGACGAGGAAGCTAGGGAGGCAAGTACGGAGTCTCCCACCCCAGGGCGGTTCTCTCGCCTTTACCTCCATGAGCAATTTAAGGACCTGCTCAGGTCCAAGGGTCCTCAATGATGGTGACACTCATTTCATATGCCTTTTCCTCTCGTTTTCCTTTTCTGGGCCGTGCTGATTGTGTGACGAGGTTTGACTTGGAAGTAGGTATTCGGATCGGACGGCCGAGGATGATTCCATCAGGAGCGGGAGCAATAAGAGTGGGCCATGGGGGGAAATTAAGGCCCGGATCCACGCGTGCTTAGATGCTAGCACGTGTAATAATTAATGAGACAAACGTACCTCAGATTTTTTCCATTAAAATGACATGCACATTGCATGCAATGATGGATCACGCAACACCAATCATGTGATCACCCCATACAACACATTTCAATTATAGAAGGATAATTTAGCATTTAGCTAAGGATTTTTGTCTATAGATGAACAATGCCGCAAATTTCAAGAACTCGAAGTAGTATTAGATGTAGATATAAAGTCTGATTGGATTATTCAACTTTTTTCTAATATAATTACAATAAAAAAACTCAAAAATCAAACTTATTTTGTATCCCGATTTCAATTTATATACTCTATTTTAAGGCTACGAATCTCTAACTTTATTAAACGTATGGGATATTGAAAGTCTTAAGATGACAACCCAATGATTGACTAGTAGAAACTTCTACAAAGCTTCTAGGATGACTCGTAAAATCCGTTCTATTTTTTGGCAAATCTTTTAAATGAAACTTATAGAGAAAAATTTCATGAATAATGGTGTACACCGCCTGCCATTCTTTATTCAAACCTTCATCTTTGCTCGTACAAAAACCAAAGATATTGACAATCAATTCTTCTTGCTTTACAAATTTTCTTGCTATATAACAAATGGCACCACTACGATATCATGACATTTTAGAACCAAGTAGAGTCAGATACTAAATATTTCCTGATAATCCATAGTTAGGTTCTCCAATCTACCTTATCAGCTAATTAAGTTAATCTTGCATAGTATTATGACAATGCTCACTTCTATCTTGTTTTGTATATGTATTAAGAAAATTAAAATAAGAGCATAGTTAGGATTCTAAGATTGCACTGTCGACTCATGCATGAACTAGTTAATACTTAGTAGGCCTTCCACATTATTAGGTTCTACAGTTTATCCAATAATATAATGCTCGTTGCATTTTTTATCATTGAATCGAAGGGGTTGAAATATAATGGGTTCCTAGATTAATACTAGAGCGGGTATTGGGTTGATTTGGAATATGTGAAGCAAAGTAAATTTTTTCGATGGTTTAAAATCTTATAATTTCACGATCCATCTCTCAATGAAAAATGAAGCAAAATAAATTTCATAAAGAGATATGATTATTTTGCTTTACTTATTCTAAGAAAATTGTGGTTCACTAAATATTAAAATGCGTTTAGGGAAGGATTATATTCTCTATTGCGCTTTTACCATCTCAAAGATGGATTTTTCTCCGCCTATTTTTATATCTAAAAAAATTTCCCTCTACCATAGATTCCTTAGCTTTGACACAGTCCACTTATTAGCCGACCAATTCAATTATCGAACCTATAACCACTGGGGTTTACCTCAGTGGCTACTTTTCCAACTTGGAAGGGGAAGGTGGGGGGTTCGAATCCCCACATTCTTAGGGGGGTTGGGATGGGGACGAAATAAGTTTCAGGAGTGGATTTCGATTCCCACGCCCTGCTAGAGGTAAGGGCAAAAGTCTGAGAGTGAGAGTTAGAATAGGAATAGAGTAGAACCGACAAAAAAAAAAATTATCGAACCTACTCTCTCAAAGGCCAAACTTTATGATGATATACAATTTCATCCCAAAAATCATATAATAGAAAAGTGAATCTCAAACCCATTCGCCCACACATCCATCTCCAAATTTCAAAAGTGCCCTCAACAACACCAATTATCAATTTACAAGCGCCATCCACAGAAACAAAAGTCGCTCATCCAAGAAAATGGCACTTTCGTAAAAAAATTGCTAGACGAGACTTTTAACAATGGCATCAAAGATCCGTCACTCTCTCGCTCTCTTTCCTCTTCCTTTGTATCCATTATAAGGTCCTGTACTGCGCTTTCCCTCTCTCTGCGCAGAGTTCTCGTTCTTCAATTCTTAAGCATTCACTTACTCCCTCAGCCTTTTCAAGTCTCTCGCTCTTCGCTTTGCTGGAAACATGGCGGTTTCTGGCAAACACCGACCTCTTGACGGCTCTTTCCCTCATGAGCTCACCTCCAATACTCCCTTTTCCAGCCGGACCTCGAAGAAGCCCAAAATGCTAGTGAATGAGACGAATTCGCAGGCATCATCCGGACCTTCATATGAGGTTTTTCTAAGCTTTCGGGGAACCGACACCCGTCATGGATTCACTGATTGCCTTTACCATGCCATGGTTGGGGTCAGGATCCTTGTCTTTAGGGACGATGACTCGCTTCGCGTCGGTCAAAAAATTGGTGGTGAACTTCTACAAGCAATTGAGAACTCCAAAATTTACATTCCCATATTCTCCAAAAATTATGCTTTGAGTCACTGGTGCCTCCGAGAGCTCGCATACATGGTCGAGTGCACCTCGAAATTGAATGAGAACAAAGAGATTCTGCCCATTTTCTTGGATGTGGAACCTGAAGATGTCAAGCTCAAAACAGACTTATATAGCCAAGCTCTTGCAAAGCACCAGGAAAAGTTTAGTGCAGAAGTGGAGTCATGGAAAAAGGCTCTCAATGAGGTGGACGAGATAAAGGGATGGAACTTGAAGAAAGATCAAGGGTAAATGTCTTTAACTTGTCAATTGCCACCTGTAAATTTCGTTTTCCTCCCTGTTCAGTTTAATTGTGGTATTGTCGGTGAAAATATAGTTTACCCATGTAGTCGATTTTATATAGTTTAAATGCAGTCGCGGCAATGGCCGCCGCTGCTATCGGCCACCACAGCGGTGAGAAAGGAATGCTCTCTGGTGGCCCCTATCGGTGGTATCGCTGCAATAGCTCCAGTCAATGGCACTATTGTGGTGGTAGCGCACCCTTCTTATCCTGATTCTCTCTCACCTCATGCTCCCTGTCTATCACGCAGTAGCTACGAACAGTAATAGATCTCCAAAGAGCTCCACCAAGCCGTCGGCCAGCCACCACAGCAGCTCGTCCGTCAGTCACCGCCACTTCTTCGTCGCCAGCCCGACACCAAGTGGCCAGAAGCTGCCTCTGAGCCATTCGGCCCGCACACTTTCTCTCTCACTCACTGTGGACGACCATATCCGACGTGGCTGACTTTGGCCCAAGGCCAATGATGCCATCCCCGGCAGTCGCAAGGCCACGACCCATGTGACGTGGAGAATTGAGGCAAGGCCGAGATGGCCAGTCAACGGGCACAACAGGCGACGACACTGGAATGTGATGGTGACGGTGCAGAGAGGCGAGCGACGTCAATGCTGCAGTGGCAGGGGCCGACGGTGATGGTGACTGAAGTTGGGGAGCGGAGATCAGCAAAAATCATAATCATATAGGTGTCTAGATTTTTTTGCCAGGTTTCCACATAACGTGAGAGCAATTTAGTCACTTTGGGAGTAAGTTTTAATATAAAGTTATCCCTAACATGGTTGTTACCTTATGGCAGCCAAGGAGATCTTATACTTACGGTAATTCGAACGATTTCGGTTAAGCTGAAGGTTGCACATCAAAATGTAACTGAACATCTAGTCGGAGTTGATGATCGCGTAGAAGCTATAATCAAAATGTTGGAAGTGGGATTTGATGGTGTACGATTTCTTGGAATCCACGGAATGGGCAGTGTTGGCAAAACAACTCTTGCTAAGGTCGTCTTCAACGCACTATCTTCTAGCTTTGATGGATGTTGTTTCCTTGCAGACGTTGGGGAATCATCAAAAGGCAATAATGGTTTGGTAAATTTGCAAAAACAACTGTTATCCAAGCTCCTTGGTTCTCATTCTATCGACCAAATTTATCACGTGAATGATGGGATCAACTGGATGAACAGAGGAGTACTTAAAAATAAAAAAGTTCTCATTGTTTTAGACGACGTGGATGAGAAAGAACAACTTAAAAGTCTAGCAGAAAAAGGTGATTGGTTCGGTCCTAGTAGTAGGATTATCATAACTACTAGGGACCAAAGTATCCTAATGATCAAGGGAGAAGCAATAGATGAAAGCCTTGTAGAAAAGTCTGCAAACATTTTAACTTACGATGTACAAGAAATGGAATTTGATCATGCTCTTAGGCTTTTTAGTAGGCATGCCTTTAGAAGAAACTCTCCACCAAAAGGTCGTATGTTCCTTTCTGAGAAAATTGTCCATACTTTGGGAAAGCTTCCTTTAGCTCTTGAGATTACAGGTTCATCCCTTAATGGAAAACCCGAAGAATTATGGGTTGACACATGGAAGAAGCTACAAGAAGCTCCTCCTAAGGAAGTCCAAAGAAAATTCATGATAACTTATGACAAGTTAGATCCTACACAAAGGGAGGTATTTTTGGATATAGCTTGTTTTTTTGTTAATGGGGAGAAATCATACCCTTTCTACATGTGGGATGCCTGTGGATACCATCCACATGATGCCATTGAAGTCCTCTTTCTCATGTCCTTGATAAAACTCAAAGGCAATACTTTCTGGATGCATGACCAAGTGCGGGACCTCGGAAGGGAAATTGTCCGTCAAGAGAACTTTACCGATCCCTATGAGCGTAGTAGAGTGTGGAACTATGATGAAGCCTGGAGCATTTTGAAGGAGAAAGAGGTAAAAAAAAAGGAATAGCAATTTATTTTTCGATGTATTGTTGTAGACTATTCTTGCAAAAGGATAAATTAATCGCTAGTAGCGCTTGTAATTGTTTGCTTTTGACCTTCACATATGGACTTCTGGATGTTTCCATTGTCAGGGAAGTAGGAAAATAAAAGCAATGTCTCTAAGATATTATGGTGGATTTCGTGGAGGCATTTTGACAAGTGATGAAGTTGCTCCGTTACGAAACCTAAGGTTCTTTCAAGGGAATGAGAAGTGCCTCGTTGGAGACCTCAACAACCTTCTCCCTAGTTTAAGATGGCTTTCTTGGAAATTTTGCTCTAGCCAGTTTGAGGCAACAAACTTTCATCCGGCTAACTTAGTCGTTCTTGACCTTTCACGGAGCACTATTTCGGAGGAATGGATTGGCTGGGAACAACTTAGAGTATGATATGAGTCCCACTCCTTGTATAAGCATATCATTTCTTCTATCTTTTTGTTGCCCTCCAGGTCGTTTCTTAACATATATTTTATCAAATTGTTTTGTAGGAGGTCAAAAAACTGAAAGTACTAAATCTCAACTCGTGTGAACACTTAAAGAGAACACCTAATTTATCTACGTGGGTATACCTAGAGAGATTGGTTCTTGATGGTTGTATCAACTTAATTGAAATTGACCCATCCATTGGTAATTTGCGATCATTGTTGACCTTTGATTTACCAGATAGGAAAATTAGCAAATTGCCATACTCGATTGGAGGGTTGGTGAAAATTAGGCGGTTGAATTTATCGAAGTGTACGGAGATAAAGGAACTTCCAGACTCGATTGGGGAATTACAATCATTAGTTGAGTTGGATCTGTCATTGACAAGTATTGGTCACCTACCTGATTCAATCGGCAATCTAAAGCAACTGAAAGTACTAAGGATGCGCCAAATAAGAGGGATAATAGAATTACCCAAAGCAATTGGGTTGCTAGAGAAGCTCGAAGAGTTAAATGCCCGAGGATGTTGGGACTTGACCGGCGAAATCCCTAAAGAAATTGGGAGATTGTCCCATTTGAGGATCCTAGACTTGTCGAGCACGTGTATATGCGGATTACCCGCCACGATGAGTCACCTCTCTAATCTCCAAACACTTGAGCTAGAAAATTGTGTCGAGCTTAAAAAATTGCCGGAGTTTCCCCAAAGTTTGCATTTTCTGACATGGGGCCGTGAATGTATATGGTGCTACGACCCTAACATATGTGTCCCATCTCAACAGGAAACACCTATCATTACTCTTCCCACTAGCATCGCTAGCCTATCTCAGCTTAAAACACTAAAATTGTGCTGCAAAAATGTGCAATTCCTCCCCCAGCTCCCCTCTAGTTTAAGACAATTACATCTTCGAGAACTAGAGACCACACGATCACCAGATTTTTCCAATTTGAAAGACTTGTCATTCTTGACATTCGATGGATGTTCGCTAGAATTATCCAGGATATTTGATGCGGAGTCGGAATACCTCCGTATGGATTACTGTAAGTTTAGAGAAGTGGACGCACCGTTGCAGCTGGAAATGAAAAGATTGAGATCATTAAAGATGGATAATTGTAAGTTCCTTCCAGAAGTACTTGATCTGTCGCGGATGAAGAATCTAGAAGAGGTAAGTCTGAGATATTGCGAGCAATTAGTCGAGATTTGTGGCCTTGAAGAATTGGGATCCCTTTGCTCTCTTTTAGTCCACTTTTGCGATTCCTTGGAGAGGATGTCAGACCTATCGAAATTGAAAAAGCTACCGAAGCTCGACGTAGGAGGTAATTGGAGCCTAAAGAAGGAGGACATCTATTGGAATTATTGGAAAGGAGAGTTTGGGGGTGACATTTGCAACGTCGGCGGCTTCGATTTGTCATCTGTCCCCGACGAGTTCAAAATTGATGCATTCTTCGGCCGGCCGGTCCCCTATACGAGCCGTAATGCTGGAGTGTTTGGGGGTGACATCTGCAACGTCGACGACTTCGATTTGTCGCTGCTGCCTCCGCCTCCGGTTCCGCCTCTGCCTGTTTTTCTGCCTCCGCCTTCGCCTCCGCCTCTTTTTCCGCCTCCGCCTCCGCCTCCGCCTCTTTTTCCTCCTCTGCCTCCACCTTCGCCATGACCTCTAGGAGCCCCATCAGCAGCTGGAATATGGCAGCACCACGTTTCGCACCATAACTTGCACTGGTAATTCTAAATTGCGCACCAAGTGTTTGCGCAATTACCTCTTTCCCTTTTCAGATCTGGATATGGAGTTTTGTTACAGGGGTCTGATGTTTGAAGTTTATGGTGTTGAGCTAATTGGGAAAACTGAGTGACTAGACAACTTAGTTTTGTTTTGATTTGGTGTACAGACGGTGGTGAAAAGCCCACATTTCAATAGAAGTTTCTGTTCACACTCGTTGAAGGGCTTAGGGAGTTGACTCTTGCGGTGTGGAACAACAATATCCTCACTTTCGACAACTTCATGGGCAGTGAAAAGTAATTGCTTCCTACCTTGAATTCATTTGCTAACAAAACTATTGTTGAATTGTTTTAGATTTTGGTCCTTGAGTGGCTAGCATTCTTATCTTAGTTGTCTTTTCCAAGGTCTCAAGAGTTCGGCTCCATAAGGTTCTTTCTCAGAGCTTCAACAATACGGTATGGCCTCTTCAGACTAAAAAACGGGCAGGTACAATCCATTCCTCTGTTCTTAAGTATGTAGAATTATTTATCAGGTTCAAAAGCAAAATACAAAAAAAAAAAAAAATTGTCAGACAATGGAGTACATATGATGACCTTTGTTTAAGAATAGTGATGTGATTTTTCTAATTCAATCACATGCAGTAATAACTCGACTAGGTTCTAACTTTGCTTTTGAAATTACATGTCGACTGCCAAACTGTTGTTGTTGTTGGGGCGGTGGTGGTTGTCATTATTGTTGTTAGGTAGGTTTGATTGCTTGAATGATCTGCTGGAAACTTGGGTGCTTCGTAGTACTGGCTGCATTTTCCATATCAATTTTAGTGTTAGCGATTGCCATGTCATATTTGCCACCTAACATTGTTTTGCCAGCTATGGATATCACATATCTTGTATACTGGTGAAATATGAGCTATTTGCTACTATTGAGTGTATTTATTCCTTCAGGAAGTAAAAATCTAGCACAATTTAGTTCTCCCAATAGTGACATTGTTGGCATTACGCTCGTTCTTGTAGCTAGATTATGATATTGTTAATTTTGCGACGGAACATGTATATTACTCGTCTTGTTAGTGAGAACAAGGCCTTGGCTTTGTCCTTCTTCTTTTTTCAAGAATATCATTAGGCACTTACTAACATTTGATACAACAGCTTTTGAGATTTAAACATAGTGATATGTTGAACCAATTCTGTAAGAATGATATAGACTACTTCCTGCAGTTGAACTAATGGAGTTTTTACATATTCCCAAGGGTGTGAGACGGGTGTTCTTCAGAACCCTTGATACTGCCAGTTAAACTTATGTTCCTAAAATACTTTTGTGGGTCATGGTAAGCTAAACTAATGTGGGATTTCCAAATTGTTGGAGCACTCATCTGAGTATCTTAATAAACTGTGGTATTGGTGAGTGCTATGATCAGAGGGACAAATTTGATTTGTGCTCTGTTTCGTTCTCAGATGGCTTATGTGCAAAAAAGAGTTCGACACGAGCTATGTGGGACTCATGAGAGACGGAGCAAAACGCTTGGTAGAGAACACAGACATTAAACTTGTTGGTAGGATTCATCCCTCTTTACTATTCTAATGAAATCTCAGTAAGAACCTTTTTTTTTTTTAGGTGATGCTGGTTTGCTTCATTGTCATCTTATCACCTTTTAACCGGACTCACTGATTTGTAGTGTACTTCATGATGTTTCTCAATTGTTACCCAGAAACCATGCTAGGATATATTTTTCTGTTAGGCAGCTACTTTTTCTATTACCACGAATTTTTACAAGCAAATGTTATTTATCTTAGGCATGGCAAGAAATGCATGCTTTCATCATGTTTGATTTTCTCCCTGATGACACAATAGTTGCAATACAATGCTGTTATAACTGTCAACATGAACACATGATATTTTGTTGATCTTTAAAGACATGCGTGTGTAAGACAATGCTCAAGCATATATTGCTATTAGGCTTTTGAACACTATGCAGGTTCATTTTTTTCTAAGCCTACCCTTGAGAAATAGTGCCACTAGATCATCTAATTTCTCTCTCGTTCTGCAACTTGTAGATTGAGATGCAATCTTGCATGACTAGTTTGTGCTATTCAATGCATAAATTGATTACCTATTTGTTGTTGCATATTATGATTTGACTCCATCCCACCTTATCTTCCTTGAAAGCTAGGTAAGAAATTGATTTGACGTATGATGAATTTCCTCATCAAAGTTAAGAATGAACATTTCATTGCTGAATTGCCATCTCAGACTTAACTAGTGTTGGTGATTTTGCCCAGATTTCACATCGTTGCATTATGAAGTCTAGGCTCAAGAAACTGACACGTCAAGAAAGCTGTAGGAAATTATTCTTGTCGAGGGTTTGAAACTCGAAGATTACCTGCAAGAGTGTATACAGTCCATATTTGCCTTTGAGATTGGTTGGTGCAAAAGGATCACCTATAGGATGAATGCCTATCAAATAACTTCTCCAAGTGAGTTTTGCTCTTTTTTTAGGGGAATTAATTTGACGACGACTATTTGATCTATGATCATCATTATCATCGTCACGTGAGATTGACTTGTCCTGATTGGTTACCATAGAGATGTCAATTGAAGATTTGTTTGTCTTTTTCATGACTTTGCATGTGAGAATGCTAGGTGCTAACAATATTTCTTTTTTGTTCTAGGGGAGTAGAAGTCATCAAAAGGGCCAAGTGAGAAAAGCATTGCATGCACATTCTCCTTGGAATTCAAATTTACTTGATTGGGACGGATACGTTTTGCAGAGAATTGGGAACTTTAGCAATCATTTGAATATGTAGTATTTCTATAGCAAAGTAGAGGCTATGGTTATGTTTACATAAGTAATTTTAGGCTTTCAAAATAAGACTCGTCTAGATTGTTTCTCTTGTTTTTTTCTTTTCCCTTACTGAAGAGCTGCTGGGGATTGAACTCGTGCGATATATACTTGACGAGGCCCACCAAAATTGGTTATAGTGACTTATGAAGAGAAAGCCTGTCATGCAAATTCTCTTCCATGGTGTTGTAACTATCTTGGTACTTACCTTTAGCTTCTGCTTAAAAATGTAGGATATGGCACACAACGTGATTTGAGAGATCAATTCTAGCTGAAACCGAGGCGATCAATGCAAATGAACTGCAAAATAGATTTTCATTTACATATGACTTAAAGATTAAGCAGTTTGCACCTGATCATTCGCAAAATATGCACAACGTAACTGTGTTCTTACACCTACTGCTTATGATAGCCATTTGCAAATAAAATTCGTTCTCCCTCTTTAATTAGCAAGATATTTAGATTGTATGCAGACTTTGTTCCTTATAAAAAAAAATGGAACTGGCATAAGATGCGCGACGGTAATTTGCTGTACGAACACTTCTTGACAAGCAACGATAAGGTTAGAAAAACAAAGAAAAGTTTCCAGGTCAAAGGAAGAGAACTTCCGGTGTTCGACAACATTATTACGTGACTATACAACAGCAGCTTCCTGCGGAACCTTTGACATTTCTTCTAGTAGAAGCTCTCTCTCAGCAAGATCGTGGATGACAATGCCCCGAATAAGGACCCGAGAAATGAACAACTAGTAATGACAGTCGGCAATGAACAGCATAGAATCAACTTAGTAATGAGGTCATTCATGCACATCTGTTGAAATTCGGTGCATACTAGGAGGGCTGGGAGGTGGTGGAGATGGACGCAGAGGATAAGCCAAAGGGGGAGGAGGGTATGTTGGAGGATGATAGGCTGTTGGAGGATGGGGAAAATGTGGTGGAGGTGGGTACGTCACTGGATATGGTGGATACGACGGGTATGCAGGAGCTGTCAGAACGTATGCTGTCGTGAGTGCACCGTAAGTAGGACTGCTGCGGGAGGAGTTGCAGAGTATGAAGGTAGCTAGCGAGCTGAAGAAGCTACATATGGCGGCGCAGATAGTGCACACAGCTTGCTCCTGGTTTCTACAATAGCACAAGCACAATATTGTTTAGAATACACAACAGAATGATCATGGAAAATGGTGATGATGATATTCTATACCAAATGAAATTGGTATTTACCACTGCATTTGCGTAATGTAATATCAAGCGTGCTTCTCTGGTATATCTGGAATCAGAGAAAAAATAGGTACTTTGATTTAGACAATCAAAACCTTTATTTCTACAGGATAGTAATGCAAATGATAAGTGACAGTTGTCCTACTTCATAATTTGATGCCACAGAGAGTATAAAGAAATAGCGGAGGAAAGGAGAATCTGCTAGAAAATCCATAATTTGCATCACAACTTGTATGGAAGAAAGACTGGGATGGAAGAACCCGGAAAGTTGTCATTGGACTATCTTTAACTTTTCTAGAGGGTAGTAATCCTTCATTTGGACAATGTAATATCAACCGTGCTTCTCTGGCATATCTGGAATCAAAGAACAAACGGGCACTTTGATATAGGCAATCAAAATCTTTCTTTCTAAAGGGTAGTAATGCAAATTCTAAGTAACAATTATCCTACTTTACAACTTGATGCCACAAAGATAGATTGGGGGTATCTGTTGGGTAGATATGTTATACATGTATAAAGGAATAACGGAGGAGAGGAGAATCTGCTAGAAAATCCATCCTATGCATCACCACTCATATGGAAGAATGAGATAGAAGAACCCGGTAAGCTGTCATTGGACCATTTTCATCATTTCCCTCCTACGTTTTACATTTATCCAGGGAAAAATGTCACTCAGATCAGCATTTTTGTTTTTTTAAATTTATGTTTGGAGTCATACCATACTGCACGTCTTTTGCCTAAGCAGGAGGCTACGTAATTGGTTGCCTATATCGTCTATGAAACAAAACGTGTGAACAGTAATGCCAAGAACTCACATTATATTGTTGGAAACAAGTGAATTAGAGAAATCACATCACTGTTCTTACACAAAGGTCATCTTATTTACTCCATCTTCTGACATTCTATTCTTCAAATTTATTAAAAGTAATTTTTTCAAGTTTTTTATTTACTAATTTTTCCATTTCTATTATTCTAACTCGCTAGATATATATGCTCTACAAAATCCACCTTTTGATTCCTTGATATGAATCAATAGAAGAAATTTGTTTATTTGAAAATATTTTATTGTTTTACATTTCAGAGACATTTTAAATCAGATATCTGTGTAACCTTAAAGTCGGACTTTTTAGAGTTATTTGTACATATTTACGTGCTAGTTTGATATAACTAAACCTGAATACTATCGTTTAGTAGCAAAACATAATTAGGTCATCATTGTACTTTTATGTAAAGAATATATAAATGGATAAACAATGTTATTTATAAATGTATCTCAAGATATATTCTCTTTATTTTTTCTTAATTTTAATTTTATAATAGTAAAAATAATAATTATAATAGATGACGGACCTTGTAGGTTTCACCTTGACAGTAAAGGAAATTTCCAAGGATTTTTATTAGGTCAACTAACAATGTGAAACCTTACCAATGATCTTATTTCAATTTACTTATATACATCATACAAATACAAACAAAATAAATCCCTAGACTATTCTTCTTCTTACCACCACCGGCCCTGGAGGCAATATTCTTAGGGGTTTCCTGGTGCATGGATGACACTAACATACAATTAGTATGAGTGATATATACGTACCGTTAAATGTACAATCCAAAGGAAGAAACGGAATCCTTAGGATAGCAGATACACACGCACTGTAAAAGGAACACTAATATGCAGTCAGCCCAAAAAGAAGTACCCCTCTCGATCTAGCATAGAGGGCGAAATTCATCCTTCCAATTAAAATTTACACAACTCTCTCCCAAAATTGCAGTACCATAAGACATGACCCATTTTTAAGGAAAGGAAAGCATCAACTTGCTTCCAACTACTGGCAAAAACAGCATCTACAAGTCAGGACTTGCTCAGTGAATAGGGTTCTCACATTCACCATCATTTAGATCCATGTCGGGAGGCAGACAATTCTCAGTGGTTGTTTAAAGTTCCTCAAACCCAGGACCATGGTTGGCATTTCAAAGATGCCACGGAACCTGGGCTGGGGATTTACAGAGACTTGTGTAGAGAATGTCTTAGGCTTGATCGCCAGATTGGGGGATTGAAGTGTGCATTTGCTTCCCTGTCATCCAGTGCAATTACGGTAGTTAATCAGGCCGAAACTCTTAACAGATCCGTATAAGCATGCTGGTGCTTTTGTTTATCTAATTGATTTCATGAATAGGGTGATGCAACACCATTAGCACATCAGTAAAGTTATATTAGAGTAATCAGGCATAAGCAACAGGGGCATGTCAACATACTACCTTTGACTTACAACACTATCACCAAAAGTTTAAAAATGATCACAAAGATCTGAAAATTTGTGCACCATTAGGGCAATCAATGGCTTACAAAGTGAGTTAAAGAGATTACTATTCATCCATCATAAGAAGCATCTCAAGACATCTCTTTGCTAGAGCAATGTGTGATATTACAATTTCGCATACACTAAAAGAAGGAAAATTCCAGGTGCTCAGTCCTCAAAGATGTCAAGATGACGTACTTTCCTCTTAGCAGGTACAGACAGATTCTGAGCTGGCTTAAAGAAGGATTCTAATCTGTAGAGAATAAATGAAAGGAATCATGGGATAAGAGAAAGTGCATTTTGGAAGTCACTTTCATTTGTTCAAGCTTTAGTTACCGGCTTTGTCATGACTCATCCTTAGCTGCCTTAATCTTCTCTATTGCCCGATACACATGGTAAAACAACATTGAAAACATGTATGGTCTCTCCTTCAGAGGAAAAGAAGCAATTCCTTGAGTAGGCAACTGACCAACACATTACTGAAGATAAAAGCCATACCTTTGTCACTCTATCAATGTTGAACCCATTCTCATTCACGAGAAAAGAAATTAAGCCCTTGAAAGGGAAATAACAATCAGTGGAAACGAGTCAAAAATTCAAAAAGTGAAATGTTGCAAATAAATCCCAGCATGAAAATGGCCCACCTCCTCGTTTGGAGTAGTCCATTTTATCTCAGGTTGTTCTTCCTTAGAAACTATTGCTTCCTTGAAAAGCAGTCGAGCTTCGCTGTAGGGCCAATCATCTGGTATCTGATACCTATTCAAAAAACAAGCAAACATTTCCTTAAGAAGGATAACTGAACTGAATAAAGACTTCCAAGTAATGCAAAGAACCTCTGGGTCATAAGGATGGTGAAACGATATGATTTTGTTCAAGTGAGATGAAGGAACAGACAAAGCAGACATCAGAATAGATAAAAGTATTACAGTAAATCAACACATGAAGTAGCACGGCTGATGCACTGACTGCCAGCCCAAATCTATTGGTGGCAAATGATCTTTCAGTTTCAAATTGTTGACCAAATATTTCCATGCCAGCTGAGTTTGAGAGAGAATTCTTTTAAGTCAAGGAATTCAGCAGCCAAGACAATTACAGTGAGAAACTTTGCTGCCTACTTTTGCTTACAAGTCAGGGGACAAGATAAAAGCATAAGAAGCACCTCCGCTTGTTTATTTTCTCTAGTATGTTTTCTATGGAACCATGTTGATGGATAAGCTTAAGAGCAGTGAGCCCTCCAATACCTGATAAATTCATTCCAAAGTAAAGCCAACGAAATCATCAAGCCAAAAAATACAAGAGGGAAATATGCAATAGCATAAAACAGTTAACAGAACACTGCAACAATATCACGTCTACCTTGAATGCTTTCACAATAATCACATCCAGAGAGAATTCACAGGTCGATGAATTGATCCATATCCAGATTCATCTCCTCCAAGATCTAAAAGTCAGGAAAGTGAGAAAAAAAATTTAAGCAATCACAATGAATAAACTATTTTAAGTACCTTTCAAATTCCATGACTGGAACTTTTCTTGAGCTGGTATCCATTAAATGGCGAAGAAATATAGGAGCTCCAAAAGTAAGGGAATCCATGTCTTCAGAAGCAACTGCATAAACCTGAAAAACAAATATTACAGCTA
Source organism: Eucalyptus tenuipes (assembly GCA_014182365.1). Taxonomy (NCBI): domain Eukaryota; kingdom Viridiplantae; phylum Streptophyta; class Magnoliopsida; order Myrtales; family Myrtaceae; genus Eucalyptus; species Eucalyptus tenuipes. The sequence continues at coordinate 16,658,129 of CM024538.1, forward strand.
AAGCACCATTCATGGTAGATGAATTCTGGTTACCACACAACAATTAAGCAATGGTAGGAATTCAAAGTCAGCGAAAATTCCTTGGACAAAGATGGCTTAGTAAAGAACATACCAAATGTAAATGATTACGCAGAAGAAGACATTAGACAAGTGAACAAGCATATGTGTGAGTGAAAAAGGAAATTTAATCATGTTTGCATAGTGTTAAAGGATTGGTTATCATGGGAAAACAATGAACAATTCTAAATCAGAAGACAATCAAATGGGAAGATACTTGCCTTTCCAGCTTTGCAAAGTGCAGCAAATTGTGCCTCTGCTTCTGAAGGAGCCTAAAGTACAAAAACTGAATCTGGCATCTAAACTATTTGTTAGAAATAAAAAAGAACAAACTTTTCGGACAGAATAGTAACCTCAACTACTGGGACACCAATAAGCCTTAATAGTCTTTTGCAGTCTTCATTGTGCTGTTGCGTCACCTGCAAGAGTATCAAAGCCATGTACCACGAGTGCACACACATCCAATTAGCTACGTAGATAGGTTTTTCTGGAAAACAGAGACAAAATCAAACTTCACATCAAATAAGACAAAAATATCGCAAAGTAAGGAAACCAAAACAAGACCAACCTTCACAGTTCTTTTGCTGAATTTCTCTGTCTTCCTTGTTCTGAGACTGCAGACACAATAAATACAAAGCTCACTGAGCATTTTTGTGCTGTGTTTCTGGGAGCTTATGTGCGAGAGAGAGAGAGAGAAAGAGAGAGATGCATATACCGCAATGGCTACTGCCAACTCCTTAGAGGCATCTGCCCTCTTCGAAAAACTGCTCAGAGACTCATTTAAGGTAACTAAACGTATTCATAGATAATTCCTAAAAGAGAAAAGAGAAGGTTGCATAACAATAAAGTACCGTTTTCCGAGCTCTTGCTTCTTCAAATCAGGAGGTTGACCATCAAATACATAGCCATCATAACAACAGCAGAGCATAATTCAGAGAAGCACGAGCTTCATTCTTCTAGCATTCCATCCCAATGAAAACAAAGAAGGTAAAGAAAAAAGTTTACACTGGCTTTATCCCCGCTTCCAACAACCTAATCGTCCGGTAAAACATGCCTTGCATATGACTACATGGGAAAACAAATAAAAAAAGCAGCTCAAAGTCAAACACTTTCCAAGCACAAAGATCATGTCGCAAGTACTGAACAACGCAACACGCTTCAATGTCATATACATAAACCCGAGTGCAAGAATTGCATCTTAGACATCGAAACGGAAGGCTAGTCCATAATTCAGTCATAAACTGTACGAAAAAAGCCCCCAACACTCAAAATCCAAATCCCAACCGACAACCGAAAACGCGCAATCAGAGACAGCGATTCACAAAAAGCAACTTAACGAGGAACCGATAGATGCTCATGCTGGCATCGACGGCGATCCTCCGGCCGAAGTAGCTCTCGAGCTTCTGCGCCTTCATGGCGGTCGGGGCATTGTCCGCCAGTAGCTTCGTCAGTCCCATATCGGAGAGAGAGAGAGAGAGAATTGTTGCAGAGAAATTGAGATGAATTGAATTCTAGGATTTCGAGCTCTTCCGCTTCCCGCCTAGTTTGGAGACCGGCGCTTTTGGGCCGGGGGTGTGAAGCGTGCGCGTCACGCGCAGGTGTCACGAGTGGAGCGCTGTTAAATGCTTTGAACTATCCATGAACCATCTTCGGCCACTTTTGAAAGGGACGTAGACACTTAAAAATCTTAAAATTTATCACGAACATGGCCGACCACCCTTGCTCAAGGTTAATGATCTATCTCTTTTCCTTTTAAGTTTTGTTTTCAAGTAAAAATTTTAGGTTTCCATTTTTAGTTTTTTAATCTAATTTAAATAATAATTGATTAAAAATATTAAAAATGCCATGTATGAAATAGAAATTAATTTATGTCAGCATTTCCATTAGTCAAATTAATTGTGTTGACGGAATAATTTGATTGTACCAATTTGACTAATTTTAGAACTTGATTGCATTTTTTGAAAGTTGTAAAACTCAATTATACTTTTATGACAAGTTTTACAACTTATGGTAAACATATCCCATTTTTTGATGGCTCGGCTAATTCATTGAGAGCTTCTATGGTGTATCTATTTTTCCCAAAAGCTTAGATTATCAGGAAAACTAGTTACGGAGCTAGAAATGTAGTCCGAGAGGAAGTGGTAGAAGACAAAATGATCAACAAAATTGGCTATTATAAAAGGACATTCTATTCACTAATCCTCTTTTAAATATATAAAATAATTTCCATTGCACCTAGCACAACTCAGTCATCTACCCGTGAGTAATTCTAGAGGATTACGATACCCATTACTTTATTTTTAATTTGAAAAGTCTGGGTAGTGATCATCTCCCAAAATGCTTCTATTATCTTAAATATAAACATCATCTCAATATCAACTCTCACTTTACTAAATTAATTTTACTAATTAAAGACCTTTTAAAATACTTCATGAGTTTTATTGTTTTTGAAAGACACTAAAACTAGTTAATATGATATAATCTTGCTAGCTTCATTGGTTTTAGGTTCTCGAAAAAAAGTTAAGAAAAAGGTGGGTCAAGCCAGCTTGTCATGGGGCCTAAGCTATGTGGCATGCTTGGCTTGCTGGCACAGCCAATTGCAAGCCGAGCTAGTCAGACTCGTTTGTCATCCCTACACTGAATTAGGAAACTTATCTGTATTTAAATACTTGATTGGATTAATTGAAATTTAAATGTTTGAAAGGAAAATATATATCGCGTCAGGAGATAAAAAATATAATATATAATCTATTTCCAACCCCAGACCATTTGGTATTGGTAGCCAATAGTAGGTTTGGGTCGGCTTCACAGAAGTTCAACAGCAGAAGGCATTTCGAAGTAAAGTGTTTTGAACATATTCTTTCGGTTCTGAGATTCCGATGCAGGCATAGGAAAATTTCATAAAGAAATGCCATTCTCATTCTCGGTAATTAGGGCAAAGACTTTCTGTCTAATCCATAGGCGATGTTGTTGTCTCTTTTGGGCAAGAAAGCCAAGCTTCACGAAGAACTTCACAAAGTCGAAAAGTTGATTGTTTCATCTCGTTGCTTTCGTTTACGAGAAATTGTTCTTCGCTAACTCATTATTGTGTTCGGGCTCTCTCTCTAATATACCGAAATTTTCCCTCAAAGATTTCTTGTTCATTTCATAAAAAAACTAAAGATCGAACTTGTTGGTATTAAAAGACTCGGACCCCTTAACAATAACATCAATGTTGCATAGTGTTACATTCGCATTTTTCACTGCATTCCTCGCATTTAGGAAGTAGAGATGACTTTATTTAGGAATTATGTGTTCCCTTTGAATATAAGCCTGGGTCATTTTGTGAAATTTCTTTTAAATTGGGCTCTTAACTCATGGAGTTTTTAAAGTTCGCCCATTTGAGCCCAGCCTCAATATGTAGCTTGGCCATACTCCCTATTCCTGGGCCTCGTTGAAATTTCCTTGTGTCGTGCATGTGCTGTGCATACGTCATGTATAAGAAGAGTTTTTCATCTAGAATTTTGATTTACATACACTTTTTCAAAAAGGACTTCTGGCTAAGGATTAAGAAGAGTTTTTCATCTAGAATTTTGATTTACTCATGGTTAGAGAGCGCATTGATGGGGTGATCTTTCACTCGCCTCCCTCGAAATGTGCCTCGCCATCATTGACGACAGCTACGCGAAGCTCATGTGAGCAGTGGCCATGTGCATTGCCTCGGTGTTGTCAAACATGGCCTCTTCGTCATTAGGATGGGTCCAATTATGTAGGTGTATAGCTCTGATATCTTCTTGTTGAAGTTGCACGTGCAAAGATACACATTAGTGTCGTCGTGAACCAGGTGGTGGGTGGAATGTTATCGATCACATTCTTTTTGTCGTACAAGGGGATCACCATCCGCAGGATCTTCTTCTTGTTCATGTCGATCTCAAGCATTGAGTGTTCATCTACAAGATGATGCCGGAGATGCAGCGGCTTACACAGGAGGACATTGGGCAGTTTTTGGTTAAATACACTGAGTGGAGGTCCGCAGCGAGGGAGATGGAGGTTCAAAGGAACAATGAGGTTGACGGCTGAGCGATGGGGAAGCAGCGAGGAACGATTAAGGAAATGAGTATAAGATAGGGAGTATCTCGTGAAAATGGATGCATTTGTTAGGGTTTTTAGAGCAATTATGCATTATATGAATTGGGTGATGTTTGCTGATGTGGACAAAATCAAAAAAGAATTACCATGTTAATTTTCCAAGAAAAAAAGTCAACAGAAAATTCTCAAGAGATAATTTTGGTTAGGAATTGCGTGTCCGAAATGAATATAAACTTGGGCACTTTTTTGAAGTTCTTTAAAACTGGGCTCTTAACTCATTGAATTCTTAAAGCTCTCCCATTTTTGCCAGCCCCACTGTGCACTTTGGCCACACTCTTTTTTTCTTGACCTCGCCGAAATTTCCATGTGTCATGCATGTGCCATAAGTGTGTTGTACATTAATTGTGAATGTTGCGCATATTTCGTACACATTTTCTAGAAGGACTTCAGGTTAAGGACTATGAAGAGCTTTCATATAGAAATTAGATTTAATCATGGTTAGAGTGTGCTGGTTTGACGCTATTGGGTTAAGAAAGCGGGAAGGACTTTAGGAAGAAGAATAGTGAAGGAGGAACGAAGGACTTCAGTCAATGAAGAGTTAGAATGCTTCTGGGAATGTAGAACTCAATACAGAAAGAGCAATAGAATGGAAAAGGTCTTGATAATTCCTTAGTACACGTTGCATTACTATCAAACTTGAGCGACAATTGAGTTTGAATTTTAATTGTGCCGATGCAACTAATAAAGTCAAGAAATTTGGTTCATGAACATGTAATTTTACTGAGCGCAAAATCGGATTGCTAACTATGCTTGTTCAAAAGCTGTGGTGCCCATGGAAAGTCTACCTAAAAACAATTCGGAGCATAATAGCCTAATTGTGAAGGCACTACCTGTTTATTTTGTGAAGTAACAAGAGTGCTATTCACGCCGGAATGTCATTAGATCTGCTATGACCAACTTGATCCTCCCAAAGTCTCAACTCTAGAGACCTCTCTAAAATCGAGATACTTCATTTAAGTAGTAGTTATGATTCAAACTAGATATCTTGTAACAGTGTGAAACTCTCATGCTAACATACAAGACATGGCCGTTACAAGTCGTTGCCTCCTACTATTCTTTTGTTGGAAAAAGGAGCGAAACTCTTTGACAAACAAAGAGATTTCGCATGTGGGTGAACACGAGTATATGTGGAAAAAGCGAGGAATGGCAGAAACTCAATCCCAACACCAAAGCGATGCTCTTTAGGGTTTGACAAAAGTTATAGAGCATTCTTTTTTGGAGGCCGAAAAGGATGGGGAGCGGGGGGATTGATCTACAAAATAAAGCTCAAAAGTTGATAAGAGGAATGGAAGGTGGGGTTTCATGCATGTTACCATGCGTAGGGAGGTACCAACCTTATTGGATTTAATTGAAAAATGATGGGTCAAATCAAAGAACATGAAGTAGGGATGCATCATAGAATAAAGGTAACAATTGCCAACAAATTTCCTTTCTATCCAGCCAAATCCAAGAAGGAAAATGAAGACCAAAAGGAAAGACCCTCAATTATTGTTCACTTAAATCAATTTAGTCCTTTGAGATCAAACATGTTATCTAAAAGTGCATCACTTTCGTGAGCCTAAATTTAATCAGACAGAAAAAATTGGAACATATCGTATTTTCTTCTTGTAAAAAGGGTATACTAATATCCCCATATATAAACCTGGAAAATTGCCTAAGAAATGAGATGCAAGAAACTCTTAGCTCTATTTGGGACATTGGGAAGAATGAGGGAATGAAAATTTGGGTGGAAAATGTCGAAAGATTTTAAAGTTATGTGCATCTTCTCTACATTGTCCTCCCTCAAGTGTCTTCGAAACATCATTAGCGCCTATTAAGAATTTGTCGTATCACTTTGAATCAATTGGTAAGTCACTTTCTTTCCAAGCAAGGGGCACTATAATAAGCTATTAGATCTAGAAGCTATCTCCTCGTAGTATGTAGGTAAAGAGGCCATGTAGTTTTCAGGTCAATTCTTCATTTGCTATGTGGCGACGCAAATCCATCCCTTTCAAAGCTGTCAGCGACATGGATCATGAATTTGATGTACTTCCATTGGATATGGAGATTGACATGATTTCCTAGTCATCTTTCTCTATAAAGGAAAATGAAAGATTGTTTTAGGTCTACTCATCCTCCCCTTGAACTTCTCAAGAGTGTTTTACTATACTTTCAACATCAGATGACGTCTATTTCTCCGATCGAATTAGGCAGACCATCCATACCGAGACCAAAAAACTCCTTGGCAAAATCACTTCCTCTCGACCTAGCTCGAAGGGTTCACTACAGATTGGATCAGCACTTGAGATCTCATATTTCTTAAGCACAAAGTTCAAATATTTATCTCACCACGTAACCAATTAAACCCTAAAGCAGGGTGATCATAGTCCATTACAGATGTTGGAAGTATCTCTTCTTAGCGCGTCCTGTTCCATATCGCATGAGAAAGATCTCGACACATCCCCTATTGAAATTTAATTTCTTGAAGGATGGGACTCAATATCCAATTATCTCCCAATAATTGGTGTAGATAACAAGAATCTTGTTTATGGCCAACCCTAAATGCAATCCATGTTAAGCTAATCCCTTACAATAATACAATAGAGTCTCCATGTATGTCATGTACATACGATGACAACCCTTGTTATCCATTGTTGGAAAGATTACAACAGTGGTTTTTATTGTCGAGGTTTTTCATATATTGAACATTATCAACGTTATTATTGAATAGCTTAAACTTTTTAGTATAAAAGGCAAGCTACTCACCTCCAACATGTTAGAAGAGCCGGAGATCGAGATTAATTTCTCGCACTCTTCTTCATTCGTCTGTACGTTAGCCTTCTTTCAGTGCGTGGGTTTAAATGTTACCGCAACGGACTTCTTATAAACCAAGCAATTCGAACATTCAAGACAAATTATTGTCCTCTCTACTTTACCTAAGAGGACAAGTGTCGAGGTTTTTTACACGCACGATACATATGCAGGTACATAATTGAAGGGACACGGGATCGGTGCCGGGGTTTTAAAGTACCTCATCCGTGGGAAATGCGGATGGGACCAGGTTCTCAATTGGACGTTCGGCTAAAAAGTGCTTGGCAATTAGGTCCTATATAGAATATGGATGCATGTTGCACATCCATGTAATGTTTCTCCGACAATGATATAGCATAACCTAACAACACTCTCTTTCCTCTATGGCCCCCCTTCAAACACCTTTACAAGTTACAGATCCACAACTTTTCTATCCCGACAAGTAGAGAATTGGATAAGATCACAAAGGTACAAGCTTGGAGGCTATCGTTCAGTCCAAACACAATGTAATTTCAGGTTTTGTGCATCAGACTTGTAATCATGAAACAATACGATTACTCAACATCATCCAGACATTATTTCAAAGCCATTTGTACTATGCTGCTGCTGCTCTCTCTCTCTCTCTCTCTCTCTCTCTCTCTCTCATATGACCATAGATTAATGATAAATTATAGTTAATTGGCAATAAATTAAACGTAATTAGTGGAGGGAACAATGAGAAAAGAATCGAAGATCCACTGGTAAGTGATGAGTATTTTATTTCTTGTCGAGTTCGAGAATCCCAATAGCATCAGGATGGATCAAATCTGTATTACTCCTTGGCGATATGCTAATGGGACTCATGAACTTTTTCGTCCCATCGCTGTATTTCGAAGAGAAACTAATGATGATTTGTGCTACGGTTTCTCTTTTAGTCGTTTTTATTAAATCATTTCCCTAAGAAATGTGTTATGCAAACCACGTTGAATGACCTACGCAAATGAAAATTTAGTATTACATGAAACACTCCATAATTTGCTTTTTTCTTCCAATGTCTAGGCCAATAAGCTATTTTATTGAATCATTTTAACCATTCGTAATTAACCAATCTGGAAATCATTTCGCTTTTTGAACATGAATTACCACAAATTAACCGGAAGATTATCTAGAAAGTTAAGGAATCCGACTCTCGCTCAATTTGAGGAGACCTTCTGTATTCCGTGAAACTATCTTCGTCATTTAGCATGCGAAGCATATCTCTAGCAGCTAACGAGTATTCACGCATGCGGCCATCAAAATTCTTAATCCATTGTCTGCCAGTCAAATCTAAGTCATTTCATTCAAAGAAATTGTCACAATCTTGTTGACTATATTATATGCATATGATGGACTCCCCAATCTCCAATTAAATTAATTGAGGGGGAAAAAGGGTCTTTCGAGATTTACAAGCTAAGAGAGAGAGAGAGTCACGCATGCGGCCATCAAAATTCTTAATCCATTGTCTGTCAGTCAAATCTAAGTCATTTCATTCAATGAAATTGTCACAATCTTGTTGACTATATTATACGCATATGATGGACTCCCCAATCTCCAATTAAATTAATTGAGGGGGAAAAAGGGTCTTTCGAGATTTACAAACTAAGAGAGAGAGAGAGAGAGAGAGAGAGAGGATGGGGATTGGCGATCAATCTAAAGCGTTGAAAGTTATACACAAAGCCTTTGATCAGCTATATCTTCTCTGGCCACCAAATTGCTAGTAGCATCACCCCCTCTCTGTGTCAAGCTAAGCTTCAAAGGCCTGAAGTCTCCACCATGGTTAGCTATACTTAGCCTCTCCGCAACACCTCACTACCACCAACATCCCCCCCCCACCAAACAACTTCTCTCTAGTATGACCATCTTTCAATGCGTTCATGCAGGAGGAGGGAAAAGCTATAACCAAGACAGGCGACGACTCTTTAGGCTCATGGAAGAAAGGAAAAGGAGGATTCCGAGCTTCTGCATTCATTTTCGGTAATTACAATCGATGCGTTAACTCCAATCATAACATCCCTAGTGAAAAATCGTAGATTTTATTGGACCTCTTATGTTATTGATATATGTGCAGTCCCGTATCAACAGTCTTTTTTATGTCGATGTTAGCAGAAGTAAACATCTTCAGTTTTTTCGTGGTTGTGAGTCGTCATCGTGTATTGGACTTGACATTGTCACGTTCTTTTTTTCACTCCACAGTCATGTCGGGGCTCGACAACATGGGGTTCATCGCGAACATGGCGACCTTGGTTCTATACTTCCTCTACGTGATGCACTTCGATGTGGCAACTGCTTCTAACTCTTTGACCAACCTCATGGGTTCAACCTTCTTGCTCACGCTCGTTGGTGGCTTCATTTCCGATACCTACTTGAGCAGATTCACGACATGTCTTATTTTCGGAAGCATCGAAGTTTTGGTATACTGATATTCTTCATTTGGAATGACACTGACTTTTGATTTCAGCTACAACTCTAGGATCGACTTTGGTTCATGATCTAGTCTTAGCTTAATGCCTTGTGACTTGCGCTAAATTGCATGCAGGGTTTGGCAATGTTAACCATTGAGGCCCATTCCAAGCATTTACACCCGGACCCATGTGGGAAATCAAGCTGCATCCACGGAGGGACAGCTACTTACTTCTATGCCACCCTCTGCCTCTTGGCCCTCGGTTACGGTGGTGTCCGTGGTGCGTTCCCCGCCCTTGGAGCTGATCAATTCGACCAGAGGGACCCTACCGAGGCTGGCGCTCTCGCCACCTTCTTCAACTATCTCACCCTCTGTACCACGGCCGGCGCCACCATTGGGGTCACGGCCATCGTGTGGGTCAGCATGAACAAAGGTTGGCACTGGGGTTTCTTAATGGCAACAATCGCTAGCTTTATTGGCTTTGTCGTTTTGGCTATGGGAAAGCCGTTTTATCGCCTGCAGCGGCCCGGAGATAGCCCACTCGTCCGAATTTGGCAGGTATGGTTATTGGGTTCCTTCTTTGATTAGTAAATCGGTGCAAAGTGAAAAATTAGTGCTAGGAGAGAAATTTTGGCACCAACGACATGCATGTGCACCCATTAATCTCTACCGTATGTGGTGAGATCTTAAAGTTACCGCAACCAGGTACATGTGCAACATGTTTGGAATACAAAAGGTTACTATATAACATGGGTTTATGCGATGTAGTAAACTGCAATACGGTCTCTAATTACATGAGCCAAAAACTAGGTGAATCCGCCACTTGGATACCATTAGATCAAGCGAGATCCAGCGGGACACCTCTGCTTGGTCCGGCTAATTTATTTTCATAAATAGATATCTAGGTAGGTCGAATTCAAGCCCACAATAAAAATTTATCGCGTCATTCTTGTAAATCAATCTTGGTGTAGTCCAATGAAAAAGCAGATTAGAGGATGGAACTCAAGTTTGTTGCTGTCATAATCGGACAGGTTGTGCTTCTGGCCATCAAGAACCGGAAGTTGCCTTTACCAGAGAATTCAGCTGACTTGTATGAGATCGGCGACAAGGAGAGCAGTGCCTTAGCAGTGGCCAAAATCGCTCATACCGACCAATTCAGGTAAAAACGCGTTAGCACAACATCGATCGACGAATGTTAGATTTATCCCAACGCCTATAAATAATTATCGAGCTGAAGGCTCGGATGTCGATCCATAGTTTGGCAATGCGAATGACTGATTGATCTTATGCTCGGGAGCAGGTTCCTAGACAAAGCAGCAATCTTACTGAAAGAATCAAAGCGTGAGCCCTGGAAAGTGTGCACAGTGACCCAAGTTGAAGAGGTCAAAGTCCTGACCAGGATGCTTCCAATCTTGGCCAGCACCATCATCATGAACACATGCATGGCCCAACTCCAGACCTTCTCGGTCCAGCAGGGCCAACTCATGGAACCGCACCTCGGGACCCTCAAGGTCCCCGCACCGTCCATTCCCGTCATCCCCCTCCTCTTCATGTCCATCCTCATACCGATCTACGAGTTCGTATTCGTCCCCTTGGCCCGCAAGCTCACGGGCCACCCGTCGGGCATCACGCAGCTCCAGCGTGTTGGGGTCGGCCTTGTCTTGTCTGTGATCTCCATGGCTGTCGCTGGGATTGTTGAGGTCAAGCGACGAAACGAGTTTAACAAGACCCCTTCCCATGTCATTAGCCTCTTCTGGCTGTCTCTGCAGTATGGCATCTTCGGGATCGCTGACATGTTCACGCTCGTTGGGCTGCTGGAGTTCTTCTACAAAGAGGCACCGGTCGGGATGAGGTCACTCTCAACGTCGTTCACTTGGCTCTCACTGTCCTTCGGTTACTTCTTGAGCTCCATCTTTGTGAACATCATCAATGCGGTCACCGGGAAGATCAGTCCTAGCAAGCAAGGATGGCTACATGGGCTGGACATCAACAAGAATAATGTCAATCTGTTCTACTGGTTCTTGGCCGTCCTGAGCATGCTCAACTTTGGGGTATACCTGGTTGCCGCCTCTTGGTACAAGTATAAGACGGACGACCCTGCTGATTCAGAGATGGAATTGGGACCACGGACATGATGCCTCTAATTGCAAGCAATAAGGTGACGACTGACCAAAGCACTCAGAACGACCCGTGATTAATCCTGTTGCCTTTGCCACCAAGCCTGTCGCTAAAGACGATAATGCTGCGGAAAAAACGGAAACTGCTGTTGAAGGAGATCATGTGAGCTAGGTGCAAAGCACGATCAACTGCAAGATTAAGATTGGTATATTGGGAAATAGATTGTTCTCTACTTTGCCTTTAGTTTTGGTTGGGCTGACGTTGCGCGTGGTGCGCCGTGATCAGTCAATTGCAGCTTATCGGCACACCCTTGGCTTGGATTCTGAAGTTAAATTTTGATATAGGTTTTCGGTTTCTACATAATTAAAAGCCGCTTTTACAAAGTCTCCGGTGTTTCTTCATTAATCATATGTCTACATTGCCCTTCGCAATTGTGAAAAGACATGTCTCTGGGAATTCTGTAATTTCTAATATTACCTGATTTTTCATTCATTTTTTCTGATATTTTAAACTGTCTTTCCACTTTCATAGTCCATCAGCGTGCTCGAGTCAGAACTCTGAAACCATCTAACTGGAAAGCCAAAAAGCATGCACAACACTTGTGCAGCCGAGACTAAACAGAACGCTTGGAAAGCCTCGACGAACCCAAGGCAAAATCCCGATCTCCGAGCACCACCAGACCGGCAAACCACAAATCAAAGACTAAACAAAATAACTCCAAAAACCAGGATTGATAGATCGAGAAAAACCAGGACAATAAGATCAACCCGCGGTTGCTAGGGGAGAGCTCTAGGAGTATCTTTTCGGTGGGGTTTAGAGTTTAAGGTTTAAGGTTTGTTAAATGTTCTTATCAAGAGGAACGTCTACAAAATGTGCATTGACGCTTATGAGGAGTGCTTCCACGTGAGGTTTTTGTTGTAACCAGTTTTTGTTGGTCTTTCCTTATCTCGATGAAAAGGGTGCAATAATTTACCACTTTTAAACTTGTTCATGATCATATCTTTCTCGGAACTCAACCAACTAATATTAAATTAACCCCAGCAGCAACTAGTCATGATATTCTAGCAAAATCAACCCCAAACTAGTAATTATAGTTTTGAAAACAAAAAAGATGAAGTTCGAAACAACACCCATAAATTTTACATGGAAAACTCAATGCAAGAAAAACACGAAAGCGTCTAAAAAACTTCCACCAATCATCAAGAGTAACATGAATGGTTCATCACTTGTCACACATCTTGAGAATCGTCACATTAGCAAAACATTAGTACATCATATTCACAAAGGTGGATTAATCCGAAGAAGCAAGAAAGATCAAACCGCTCCTGGTGAAATCGTGAGACAATTTGGAGAAGGATTTCAATGAAGAAAACTTATCAACTTGTAGATCTTGAACTCACTAATGACATATTAGTTTCAGCCAATTCCGACAAAGTTTCACCATCAAATCTAGAATACCTCTTTGAAGCTACACTCTGCCTTTTTCTCTGCTTCAGCGAAAGCTCTTCTCTCTCTACCTCCATCAAAAAGTTCATCATCTTTTCTTTTCTGGTTTTTTTTCTTTTTCTTTTCAAAATGATGAGCCAGCCCCCACAAGATGGACTCAGCCCAATAATTCTCATCCTTTGCCTCATAAGTGAAGCTCTATCATGCCCGCTTCATTTTTGCAAGAATCTAATCTCATCGTGGGCAAGATTTTAATCATCGTATTGTCATTGGGGTGGACTTACTCAACCAGACTTCTTATCTAGTTTCTCCTAGATCCAATAATATTCCACATCAATATATTTCGATCTTGAAAGTAACATTGGATTTTTGGTAAGGTAGATAGTGCTTGCGCTATCATAACATTTCTCTCGCTTCAAATCAAAATCCCTTAGAAATTTCTTCATTCACAAGAGTTACTTAACTCATTCAGTAATTACAATATACTATGCTTCAGTCGTAGACAAAGCAACACATTTTTACAATCTTGATTGCCATGAAATTGCCCTTGTAGCAAAAGTCATCATGCAACCTGATGTGAACTTTTGAGAGTCAATGTCAACAACATAATCTGCATATAACAATGAGCTTCCTGTTTTCACAACACAAGTAGAATTTGGAAGTGCCTTTAGGATAACTCAAGATCCATTTTTCAGCAGCCCTGTACTCTTTAATTGGATTTGAGAGAAACTACTTATAACACCAATTGCATAAGCAATATATGGTCTTGTACAAACTATGACGTACATTAAACAACCCATGGTTGATGCATAAGTAATTTCCATAATCTCTTCCTTCTCTTTCTCACTCATAGGCAACTTGAAGTACCCAGCAAGTGGAGTACTTACTCGTTTGCATTTCCTCATATTGAATCTCTCAAGCACTTTTTCAATGTATACCAAAGTTTTCTGTTCTTCTGAATACAAGTAATTCTCATGTCAAGTATTTGCTTAGCCAACCCTAAATCTTTCATCACAAAAGTTTTACTTAACTCATTTTTCGAGCTTTTGATTTTCTCAAAATCATGACCAACTATCAACATGTCATCCACATAGAGTAGGAGGATAATAAACTCATTTTTTTGAGAATTTTTTTTGTAAAGACACAAGAATTCGAATTGATCTTACCATATTTATGATTTTCCATGAATGATTTAAATTTCATGTATGACTGCCTTGGCGCATGTTTAAGACACTATAAGCTTTTCCTCAACCTAAATATAATATGCTCCTAGCATTTAGCTTTAAAACCCTCCGACTATTCTACATGTAGTTTCTTCTTCTAAGTCTTTATAAAGAAAAGTTGTCTTTGGGTTAAGCCACTCGATTTCTATATCCCAAGTAGCTGCTAAACCAAGAACAATTTGAACAGAAGACGTTTGTACCACTAGTGAAAAATTCATTTCAAAGTCAATTCATTCCTTTTGAAGAAAGCCTTTTACAACAAACCTAACATTATATCAAGGTCACAAGCTATAGTTTTCAGTCTTTAAGTTGTTACACCTGCTCGTTTTTCAGTATTCTCGTCCTTAGGCGGCTTCACCAATTCAAATTGGTAGTTCTCCTGCAAAGATATGAGCTTCTCTTACATGGCTTCACACCACTCATTTATTTGGTCACATGACACAACCTCTTAATAAGTTTTGGCTCTCTTACATTAGTGAGTAACACATGCTTGTTCAGCAGATATCTCTGCGAAGGTTTGCCTCTCTTGTAAATCTTCTTACTTGAGGCATGACTGGTTGTTCTTGTTCAATGGTCTATTCTAGCTTAACGGGCTACGTTCAATTATTTCACTTGTCTTAGTTGAAGAATCGACATTCTGTGTGGAGTCAACGGCTTCATGATTGCATGATTTCTTTGCAATTCCCCCATGATTTTCACCCAATATGACAGGAGGATTTGGTTTTAGACTTGCAGAGTGCTAAGTTGCTTTCTTTGACCTTTTCTAACTTGTTGATATATTCAATAGTTTGATGCTCAAAGAAAATCACATCTCAGCTTTTAAAGATTTTCTTTGCAACTAGAATCCATAACCCGTAACCAAATTTTTCATGTCCATAATTTAAGAAAATACATTGCTTAAACTTGTCATCAAGCTTGGATCTTTCATTTATTGGAACGTGCATGGTTGCCTCCACAACACTTTTCATATTATTATGAGACATCTTTCCCACTGTAAACTTTTTGAAATATCCCCTTAAGAGGCACTGATGGAAAAAGCTTTGATCAATAATAAAAACAAATGGAATGATTTAGGCAGCTTCACATGAGAGAGCATACACCAAATCCGACTATTAATTGTTCAGTTCATTCTCTACGTTACTCTATTCTGTTGTGTTGTTTTCGGAGTAATCTTCTCAAGCTTGATATCATGATCTTTGTGATAATATTTGAACAAGCCTCTATATTCACCACCATTGTTAGCTCAAACACATTTAAATTTCTTTTCAGTTTCTCTTTCCATGTTAACATGAAATTATTGGGAAAAGTACCAAAATAGTCCTAAACCTTTTGTATTGGTACTAGTTCAGTCATAAACTTTTTAATTGGACCAATTTAGTCATAAACATTTTTACATTGATACCAATTCAGTCCATCCAGCTAATTTAAGCCAGAAATTGCTGACATGGCCGCCGTTGGTCTTATCTGGCACCACATGGACAAATTTTATGATTTTTTTCATATTTTTTAAATTATTATTTTTCTTATTTTTCCTTTTTTTCTCTTTTTTTTTCTTTTTTCGTAAACCCTTGGCCGGCGATGTTGCCGGCCGGTCGACCATCGCCAGCCACAGGCTGGTCGGGGCGAGGGGCCGCCGCGCCCTCGCCGGCCACAAGCGAGGGCGTCGGCCCCCACCCAGATCCAGGTGAGGGCCACGGCGGCCTCGCCTGTGGCCAACGGGGGTCGCCATGGCCCTCGCATGGATCTGGGCGAGGGCCCGACACCCCCGTAGGCCACAGGCGAGGGCTGTCGCGCCCTCGCAGGCCAACGGGCGAGGGTTTCGGCCCTCGCTTGGATTTGGGCGTGGGCCAACGCCCTCGCTTGTGGCCGGCGAGGGCGCGGCGGCCCTCGCCAGTGGCCGGCGAGGTTGCGGGGCCCCTCGCCCGACTAGTCTGTGGCCGGCGATGGTCGGCCGGCTAGCGACCTCGCTGGCCAAGGGTTTACGAAAAATAAGAAAAATAATTTAAAAAATCCGAAAAAAATCATAAAAAATTTGTCCACGTGGCGCCACATAAGACCGCCGGCCGCCACGTCAGCAATTTTCGGCTTAAATTAACCGGATGGACTGAATTGGTACCAATGTGAAAAGGTTTAGGACTAAATTAGTCCAATTAAAAAATTTAGGACTGAACTGGTACCAATACAAAAGGTTTAGGACTATTTTGGTACTTTTCCCTGAAATTATTTGAAAGCTTCAAACACTTCGTTTTTATATTTCAAAGTAAAAACTTACACTTTCATAAAATAATCATCAATAAGAGTTATAAAATATAATGCACCACCAAATGTTCTAGCATCCATGTAATTAAAATCAATGTGAACTAAATAAAGTACATTTGATGTCATGTGACAAGAGGAACTATGAAATACAAATTTAAGTTGTTTACGCGTTAGGCAATGAGTACTTTCTATATATATATATTCTACCATTGAAAGAGAAAAATCTGATAGAAAGTACTCATTGCCTATATATATATGTATATAGATGAAAGCTTCAAGCCCCTTCATTTTGAGATGACCAAGTCTCATATGCCAAAGTCCAACCGAGGAGTTCTCTTGTGACGAACCAGACCCGGGGCAGTACGGAGGGATGGACTGAGATCGCCTTGGCAGTACGCGGGTGAGGCTAAGGGCATGTCTCCCATCCCACATCGCTTAGGGGGGGAGTCCTGGGCTAGTTTATAAAGGCTTGGGTCCATTTAATCTGTATAACGTGTTTTAAAGCCATGAGGACTCAGTATCCAAAACGGACAATATTGTACAGTGGGGCCCGAGTCATTTCAAATGGTATCAGAGCCGACTCCCGACCGCGTGTGAGGGCCACAGTGAGGACCTTGTGCCTTAAGGGGGGAGAATGTGACGACCTAGACCCGGGCGATGCGGAGGATGGACCGAGATTGCCTTGACAATATGCGGGTGAGGTTAAGGGCATGTCTCCCGTCCCACATTGCTTAGGGGGGAGTCTTGGGCTAGTATATAAAGGCTTGAGTCCCTTTAATCTGTATAACGTGTTTTAAAGCCGTGAGGACTCAGTGTCCAAAGCGGACAGGATTATACGGTGGGGCCCGGGTCGTTTCAAATGGTATCGAGCCGACTCCCGATCCGCGTGTGGGGGCCACAAAGGTGAGGACCCCGTGCCTTAAGGGGGGGAGAATGTGACGACCCAGACCTGGGGTAGTACGGAGGGATGGACGGAGATCGCCTTGGCAGTACGCGGGTGAAGCTAAGGGCATGTCTCCCATCCCACATCGCTTAGGGGGAAGTCCTGGGCTAGTTTATAAAGGCTTGGGTCCCTTTAATTTGTATAATGCGTTTTAAAGCCGTGAGGACTCAGTGTCCAAAGCGGACAATATTATACAGTGGAGCCCGGGTCGTTTCATCTCTATTGCATTTACCTCCTCCTTGATTAACTTAACTTGCACGGGTAGAGATTGAAAGTCTTTTTGCCCTTAGCCACCATCATTGAACTTTTCATCAGTTTCTATTTGCCATCGTAAAATATACTGTAGTAACCATCATCATCTAAGGCACATGTGGGAATCAGATGAACAAGAATGTTTGGAACATATTTGACATTTTTTGGAAGCAAATTACACACAACATTAGTTTCTTATTAAACATCTCATGCCAATAATCTAAGAAATATGACTATTGTCCATCCTAGCACAATTGAAATCAACATTGCGATAGGATACGAAAGATTCATGCCTTGAGGCAACATGAAATGAGATTGTGGAGTCAACAATCCAACTAGAGTCTTGGCATGTAAGATTTACACAAGCATCGTTACAGATAAAGACAACATCATCGTCGGATGCAATTGCCATTGTATCTTCTTCCTCTTCTCCTTTCTATCTATGTTTCTATCATATGATTATCTCTCTTTGCTAACTTGCATTCCTTGGCATAATGTGCCATCTTGTCGCTTCCCCTTAGCCTTGATTTTGACCTTCCTCTTGACTTGCTTCTTTGATCATAATTCTGGAAATTTCTTGATTGATTTCTCCCTCTATTTTTCATGACAATAGCCTTCGAGTGAGAAGCATGATTCATGCATTTTCTCTTTGTTTCTTCATTGAAGTAGATTTCTTTACGCATGTCATAGAAAGCACACTGTAAGGAGCAGAGTTGTTTAATTCCACGACCAATGTATCCCAGCCGTTGAGAAGAGCACCGAACAATAAACCTGCTTGTAGCTAGGGCAGCAAAATGGGTTCCAAACCCATCTTCTTACTCACATTAATGGGCCCAATTCGATATAGGCAACTCCGCTTTTTATTAAACAAGCTGAAGTGGGTTGAGAAAAAAAATAAAGCCTAAAAAATTGGTCATGAATGGATCACTTTAATAACCCATGTTTTAACCCGTTTTTCCAAAGCCCACTACCCAATAACTTGTTTCTAATTCCAGAGCCGAAACGGTCGAAGACGCGGATCCAACCCATCAAACCTCTCTCATCCTGACACCAGCCGGAGTCTCTTTGCAGCGAGTAACTCAAATGTTGTTTTCGACTGTTCTGCTCTTGTTATAGTCTATATGGTCCTCAATCGCTCCCTCATTATGGTCGGAATTGGCAGCCTCCAGGATGAAGTCGAGTCCTGAATCAGTCAGTTTGATACTATGAGGATATCTGGACAAGCTCTGAACAATGAGCATCATGTTTCGTGTGTGTGTTTATCTCTGTTTCTCCGGTCTAGTGATGGATTGCAGCTATCTATAGTTTAAAAATGTTGGAGCTTGTTTTGTTTGATGCGTGATTTGTTCAGTGATTTTTTGCTCATCATGGATCAGATAGAGAGCGATGGTAGAGGAGGACAAGGAGGCATTGCTTTTGGGTATTATGTTGAAACAATTTTTAGCCAAATCTCCAGCCACTCTTGCAAACATATGCCATTAGAAAAATGCAGATCAGATAAGAATGATAAATGGAGTTGTCAAACTGCAGATCAGAAGGGGTGTTGCAAGATTCTTATCTGATCATTTGCAAAGCTGGCGATCGATGACGTTTTGTTCGGTTCGTCAGATTTGCTAGTTGTAACGTTGTGACAGAAGTAAATACCCAACTTTATCTAAATTTTTTTGGCTTTCCTGTTCAGATAGGTTTTGATGGTATTTATATTTTCTGGAATTGCTTCTGCAAACGTCTCGGAGTAGTTGCAGGCAACCGATTGTCATTGGGATAAAAAGATCATCCTTCATAGGACTATTCGTCCAGTGCATATATCAGTTTTTTTTTTTTTTTTTGTTAAGATGCATATATCAGTTTTTTGTGCCAAATGACTCCTAATAATTTGCCTTTTGCATTGTATGTATTCACGTACTTGCCGTATTATTGGATCTAGTTCAATTAGAGGTTTAAGATGACTACACATTGAACAAAAGTTCATAGACTAGTATTGTCATCACACCTAGAAATTTTTCAAATTTTCCGTTGGTCTCTAATTGCTTTAGAGAAATTCCTTTTGAATTCCTTTTGTGTGTGTGCACGTAAGCGCTTTTTTCAGGTTCAAAATAGTATAAGGGTTTTTGTCAGATTTTCTTCCTGTGTTATTAGGGACTCTGATTCTCCAAGCTTCTTTAGTCGAGAATATGGCAACTCTTTCCCAGATTTTCTCTTCCAATTCTGGTGCTATTGGATTGGTAACTTTGCTTGAGGACGTATGGAAGATTGACAGTTCTTGGCATTGAGTATCACCTTCGGGCGCAACTATAAATCCCGGAGGACTGATACTCTCTAGGAAAAGGTACTAGACATAAAATGTGCTTTATTAATATAGGTTGAATCGGATAATAGTTGGATCAAGCTTGGGTCACTAAATTTGCATATTATGAAAATGGGTCATGGGTTAAATAGGTCAATCTAGGTCAGATCATTTTCAACTTGGCTCATCCATTTGACAATCCTACTTGTAACTCATCACCAAGATCAATTTCCAAATTTCTCAAATAATTCACATCTTGAAATTCTTTCAAGTGCTTTGACATGCTGCTCATTTCCTCGTATCAAAAGTTTACAAGTCGTTTAATTAAAAATGCTTTATGTTGTGAGGAGAGCAATAGGAAGAAAAATACTATCATCAATCCATTGTCAAATAAAGCCAACCATTTTCGATTCATTCATTCCTTCTTTATCTTCCTTGTCTCCTTTTGTCTCATCAATATAATATATCTTTTATCCGAGATTTTCAAATAAAGTAATCAGAGGCATTTAACTTAATCATGATGCTACTAGTTTCATCCATCGCACTAGCTCTTATACCACTTTATTGGAGAGAAAGGTTAACAATTTACTGCTCAAACCTATTTTAGGACCAAATCTTTCTCAAAACTCAACTTTATAATATTAAATTAACTCCAACAGTAACCAGTTACAATATTTCAATAATGTCAACCCCCAAATCAGTAAATATAGCGTTGAAAAAAAGACAAAGTAGAAAAGCAACCCTCACAAAATTTTACGTGGAAACCCCAATGCGGGAAAAATCACGGACTACTCAAAAACTTACTTCAATCAATAAGAATAGCAAGATACACGATATCATCTCTAGTCAAATAGCTAGAGGCTCTTTGCATGAGTAAAACATCAATATACAATCTCTACTCTACAAAGGTAGACCAACTAAAAAATACAAGAAATATCTAATCACTACAGAGAAATTGAAAGACAACTTGGAGAAAGATTTCAATGAACAAAATCAATCAACTTGTAAATCTTGATCTCATAAACAACATACAAAAATTTCAGCCAATTTTGACAAAATTTCATCATCGAATCTGGACTATCTCTCTCTCTCTCTCTCTCTCTAGGTCTATCAATAATGTTCCGCGCCTTTTCTTTTTTCTGTCTATCTTTTTAAGATGATGAGTTGAGCCCCACGAGACAAACCCAACCTAGCCCCATACCCATCATACGAAAGTTGATTCGAGATGTGGATAACGAATCAAAAGATAGCAGAAGCAACGTAAACCTTAGTCCCAAAGAAAAAGGAACTTGGGCGATCAAGATCTTTGGACATTACATTCTAAATCTTTAATAAAGTTGGGGCCGAAACTTCGTACGCTCTCTCCCATTAATTTGTCGTGGCGCTCCCTCTCTTGCTTCCAACCAAAGACTCGTGACGAGCACTAAGATGTTCCCCATTTTATAAGCAAAAGAATGTGGCTAGATGCTCGACTGCTCGATGCTCATTATAAAATAATTTCCCAATTCTTTTTAAAGATTAGATTAGATTAGATTCGCCACAATTAGATCGCCTTCTAATAAATTTAGATGGCGGAAGCGAATTAAATGCTGCAAATCTAATCTGATCTATTCTGATCTGTAGGTTAATCTTGGTCAGGTCTTATTTATTGTTTTTAAATCTTGGGATTCTATTGACTTTTATTTGACTCGAAACATTTAAAATTATCCCCTATGTATAAATATTGAACTGTTAATATGCCTACAACACTTCTCATGCATTTGCAAAATCAAAACAGCTTTTTTTTTAAAAATTAATATATGTAAAAAAAAAGGGTTCTCTTAAATAATTGTGATGGTCCGAGTGGCGGTGCACGGGGAGGAGGGATTGGTGGTGCGTCCGCACCTCGGTCCCCGAACGTATGCAAGAAAGGGGTCCCTCTCTTGTCCCACATCGCCTAGGGAGGGGGTTTTGAGCTGCTTATAAGGCAATGAGCCCTCTAACTATACATACGCGTTTTCTTGGAGTAATATGCGTTACATCTGGTATCAAAGCCGACTTCCAACCACGTGTGGGGCCATAGCTGCCTTATAAGGCAATGGGCGCATTTTTTCTTGGCTTAGTATAGGCTGCCTTGAGAAGAACAAAACCGTGATGACTTAACCCATGGTGTTACAATAATCAACAATGAAGACAGCTAAGCTCAAAGCCTTGGACATGAAGAGAAGTTATTATATGACTATGTATGTTCAAGTGCATGGGACATTTTAGTCCCTTAAATTGGCATCTCTTATTGTATATTTGATCTGAGGCCTGCCTGATTTAAGGTGAACGCACGAAATCGATGTGATAAATAGAGGGTTTGAATCTCGCCGCAACTTTCTTTCGAAGTCTGAATACATCATCCTTGGTGTTCTTTTATCCGATTGCTATTGCCGTTCAGGACGTGGATCCTCCGCTCCGCACGGTGGGTACTTCCATCGGCGTCTCAATAGATCTCTACCGTTGATTCATGAAAGTGAGGTTGCCACCGACGGCTGAGATTAATGAAAGCATCAAGAGGAGTCTCGCACGAGGCGCGGGACCTTTGGCACTTTGTGCTGACGATGGAAATTGCATGAGCCGTATAATAAAGTTGTAGGAAGAGGGGTAAAAGTGTTAACAAAAAAGTCATAAACTTATTATATTGATATTGACTTAAACCTAAATCTTTTGGCTTAGAGCTAATATAGTCTTTCTAACTAATTTTGGTTGAATGTTATGGAGGTAAACGCTAATTGTCCCACAAGGCACATCCGTCGTTGAATGTTGACATTTTTAATAAAATTTTAATAAATTTCTAATTTTTTTTCTTTCTTTTTTTTCTTTGATTTCCTCCGAGGGCTAGCGAGGGATGGTCTTGCTTGAGCGAGGGTGGCCCTCGCTACCACAAGCAAGGTCGGCCTTGTTAGGGCGAGTACAAATGTCGGCAAGGCCGCCCTCACCCAAGCGATGCCTAACCTCGCTAGATCTAGTGAGGGTAGCCTTGCTAGCCATACCGTGATGGCCACACAAGGAAAAAGGAGAAAGATTAAGGAAAAAATCGAAAATTATTAAAACATTATTAAAAACGTTCACGCCAACGTCGGTCATATACTACGTAAAATAGTTAACATTCACATCAGTAATATCACGGTCAAAATTAATTAAAAAGAATAAATTGATTTTAAGTCAAAAAGATTTAGAATTATATTTATACAATTAAAAATTCACGGCCAAATTAGTGTTGTGGAACTTATCCGACACTCATCTTCCGGATAAATGCCGAGCGAGGAAATTTCGCGCGGAGGAGAGGAGATTTGGGGGAGGGAGGAAGGGATCGGGGCCCAGGAATTGCGTGAATGGAACGCCTTTGACAGAGTAAATGAAGGCGATGGTGCGGAGATCGATGATGTGGAGGCGCCTCCAGATCTGCGCCCCTCAAAACACGGGTCACCCCCCACGACAAATGTTGCGGTAGTCAATGACCACGAAAGAGTCGCCCACTAAAGTCCAGCATATCGAGACCCAACCAAAAAAAAAAAAAAAAAAAAAGGTGGGTCCAGCAAAATTATTAATAAAGTATATTCAGAGACATCATCTACGTTAGTTATTTTGCGAAAAAAACCCGAAATGAATTTTTCCATGAACAATAACTCGTATCTCTTTAAAAAAAAGGAAAAAATCGCGAAAAATCCTAAACTTCGCACAAAGTGATAGATTCTAAAACATTTTTTTTTTGTGCGTGAAAATATTCAAACTTTACCAACCGTGACATTTTCCCAAAAAAATTTTTGATATAAAAGATCAATTTTGTCCCAAAAAACTATAGATTTTGAAATTTTTATAAACCCTCTCTTCCCTCTGAAAAAAAAAAAAAAAACCCAAACTCTTAAATTATTAATAAAGTATATTCAAAAAAAATCAAACTAAGATAGTTATTTTGCATGAAAAATGTGTCCCGAAATTCATTTTCCTAAGAACAATAACTTTTATATCTTAAAAAAATGAACAATATTTTCCTCGTTTACGAAAAATTTAAATATAAATTATTGTTGATAATAAAACATTTTTTGTTAATTGTTATTTTAAGGGATATAACAAATTATTATTAGGAAAATGTTTTTGAAATTATTTATTTAATGAAGTCAAATTCGAATCGATTTTCTCTTTTTCTCATTTATTCTTTTCACAATTTGAGAGCATATTTTCACCTCTTCCGCGTGAATAAGCTCAGGTGATTTCCGTGAGAGAGTGCAAGGGATGGGAGTGCATTGTCTGCATTATAACACAACAATATAACGAAACACAAGCTATTGTTACGTGTCCCCTTGATTTTGTGCGCATAGATTCGACCGATGTGGTTCCTAAGGTTTTAGTTCGGTTTTTTGACGATGTGCTTCGACCGAAAGTTGATTGATTTCTATGCGAAAACGTTGATGCATCGGCTGTGTTGCTAACTGAAGTGAAAGCTCATTGCCCGATCAGTGACTGCTAATTGGATTCGATCGAAAGTCCAGCAACCGCCGGGTCGAATTCAACCTTTCATGCGTGATATGTATGCTTTTGTGATTGGGTTCTTAAATGTATGTTATTACACTCAGCCTCGCCGGTGGCCAGGCGGGGCTCGCCCGATTAAAAAAGAAAAAGATTCATGCGTTTCGAGCATCCAAACGTGATTGTATAAGAAAAAAAAATTCATCAAGACGACCCGGATGACAGAAGCACTGCTGAAAATGCTGATTGCTGACCAGCTGGGTCTTCCAGATTAAGCCAAGAAGTCAGTTGCATGTTGATAAGGAGGAGACCAGGAAGATTCTCGCGTTGGCGAGATTCGAAACGTGCCGCTTTAAAAAGCCCGGCAAGACGATACTCTCCTTGCAAGCATACCCTCTCTCTCTCTCTCTCTCTCTACAGGCTCTTTCTGGGGCAGCTTGTGTTCAAACCTGGGCTAGCTCCAGTGGCATTAGCAGGGGACATTTCTTGCCCTCTCCAGAATGAAGCTATTGTGGGTTGGCATTGTTGTGGGGCTACTCTATTTCAGGGAGGTGGTGAGTGGGTATGAGCGGGTTGGTTTCAATGCCACAGAGCTGTCCCATTTTGAAACTCATGGAGCTTCCCTTGCGGTTGCCAATGACCCTCTCATGGTTGGCCTCACTCTCATCCAAAATGCTGCTGCTAAAGGAGCTGGTAACACTCTCTAAGCACTCATCCTCAATGCTTCAGTGACCATTTTGATTTTACAGTGCCTTTGCTTGCTGGGTTTTTTTTTTTTTTTTTCATTCCCCGTGAATGTGCACAGGACTGTTGTTCTTTCTGGGGGCTCATGTTTATTGTGATTCATTATTAAAGTGCTTGAGTATTAACAGATATTGTTAGAGCCAGAGCTTCTGACTTCTGAGTTCGAGTTCTCTAAGTCCCTTGGTGCCCAGAAACTGAACTCATTTCATCTTTAGTGTTGATTAGATGCGTCGGTCTATGTGCGAGTGGGACTGGAGTTTAAACGAAATTTATCTGAAATCCCACATCTTACTCCTTTCCATATATCTAATTTTTCTCTTCTGTGAGTTTGAGTTATTAAAGTGGTAGATTTGCACGTGCTGTCCTATTCTTAGTCTGCATTTCTTGTGCTTTCAGTCTGCTTGGATGGAACGTTACCTGGGTATCACCTGCATCGAGGATTCGGTTCAGGAGCTAACAGTTGGCTCATTAATTTGGAGGTTCGTTAAAGGAACTTAAGGTCCCTTATTTGTCGCTGTATGCATCCCATCACATGCCATTGTTGCTTGTGCTACCTATTGCGAATGTAGAAACTTCAAACTTCAAAATGTCGTCACGATTTCATAGTAAACTGTCCCTTGCTAGCCTACTTACCAGAAGCATGTGGACACTTGTCTTAATCTTCCTTTTGTATAATGGAACTTTACAAGACATATCAAGTCTTATTTCATATTCGTTACAACATGAGATGACCAATCACACATCAAACCGTGACTATAGCCTCTATTTGGAGCTGTCTGACTAGT
The DNA here is from genome assembly GCA_014182365.1 of Eucalyptus tenuipes. Taxonomy (NCBI): domain Eukaryota; kingdom Viridiplantae; phylum Streptophyta; class Magnoliopsida; order Myrtales; family Myrtaceae; genus Eucalyptus; species Eucalyptus tenuipes. Next base: position 16,684,074 of record CM024538.1, read on the forward strand.
GCTTTTCTCCGCATTCCTAAGACATAACAAAAATGGCAGTAAATTCAAAGTATGCGGTCTCATTCATTAGAGATCCTCTTGTGATCTATCTCAAAGAAAACATTGTTAGTCTTGTCTCAACAAATTACTTGCAAAAAGCACAAAACTTGAATTTTCTTTTCCCTGGAGTGGGAAAGATAGCTGATTACATGATTAAAACTTCACTTTCTGAGGTACCTTATGGCAGGGTGGAGGATGGTGCAACAATGTGAGATCTTGTGTTTATCGGAAAAAAACTCGACGTGGATCCTCTACATACATGGAAAAAGAGATACCCTTCACTGGAATACTGAGCAGCAACCCTGAAGACAATCCTGGTTCTCTTCATGCTCTGCCTAAAATTTATTCCCAACTTTGGTTCTAGTCTTTGTACTTTCCTTTTGCTTCTGAGGGCTTAACTTTAAAGGACTTCCAATGTACAGATTTTTTCAACTGGAACAAAGTGAAGCTTCGCTACTGTGATGGTGCATCTTTTATTGGGGACACTCAAGATAAGGTTCATTTTTCGTTGAACTTCTCAGTCTAGTGATTCTAAGTTAGATATAGAGATCCTTTAATAGAGATAAGACATCATGCAGTCATGTGTTGTTATTTTTGCGGACAGAGAAAGCTTTCCCTTTGCAGTAGAGCATGTTGATTGATTGTCCTTCCTGTGTTTCTTTGTTGGTGTATGTCTGCTAAATGTCAATTGCCCAACCGCATGACTAATGTTCAAATAAATTGCCGAAGCATTATTTGAATTGGCTAAATAAGCAAATTAGAAGAAGACTTCCATCTAATGTTATCTTAGATTTCATTAAGCATGTTGATTCTAAACTATAAACTACTTTAACTGAAGGATGCGCAACTAGAGTTCAGAGGACAGCGCATATGGTCAGCTGCAATGGAAGATCTGATGTCGAAGGGAATGTCATCCGCCGGACAGGTTGAACACAAATCTCTAATTCTACTGCTGTGTAATGGTCATGATCATTGAACCTCTGAATGTTGGTGTCTCTTTAGTCATCTCTAACTCTTTTTGTACAAAATTTTTGGGTTTCTAGGCCCTTCTTTCTGGGTGCTCTGCTGGTGGCCTGGCATCAATTCTTCACTGTGACGAGTTTTGTGATCTATTCCCAAAAACAACAAAAGTGAAGTGCTTGAGTGATGGCGGATTATTTCTTGATGTGTATGTATCAATATGCCTTGATTTTGTCCTCATTTCTCATGCTTCACTGCGTGAAGCATCTCATAAATTGTCTCTGGTGGCTTTTTTTCCCTGGATTCTAGGTTTGATGTATCTGGTGTGCGGACCCTCAGAAACTTCTATAACGGTGTAGTGGATTTGCAGGTAGGAGCACATTTTATATCTCCTACACCTTCCAGTTTCAAGCTCTGGTCGGCCAACCTTTTTATTAAATTTTGCTAATAGCCAAAAGTTTATGTTTTAATTTTCTTATGATTTCAGGGGGTGAAACAGAATCTTCCACGCATGTGCACCGATCACCTTGACCCTACACTGGTATTCCGTTGCTATCAACTTGAGTCCTTGAGTTTCTGTACATACAAATCTTGCGCTCACAAGTCTGATCATGGGCACAGTAAATGTAGTTACTCATTCCCAAATTGATGTTCTTCTCTCCTAATGTTTATCCTTCCCAGTGTTTTTTCCCACAAAACTTGATTGCCAGCATCAAGACCCCCCTATTTTTGCTCAATGCGGCGTACGATTCATGGCAGGTAACAACTCTCTTCTACAGAAAGCAACATCAAGCAATGCATAGGGCAATGAATTGAGCTACCTGTGAAGATTTTAACATCATTTATATTTTTATAATTCAGATTCAGGCCAGTCTAGCTCCACCAGCGGCTGATCCCCAGGGATATTGGCACGAATGTACATTAAACCATGGCAAATGCACTTCGTTGCAGATTCAGTTTCTGCAAGGTGAGTTCCGCGTTGGCCATATGTCGGGAAGTAATAAAATATGCATCCACGGTGGACCTACTAATCATGCTTCTTGTTTCTGCGTGTCTCAAATAGGGTTCAGGAGTCAAATGCTGAATGTGATAAAAGAATTCTCTAAGTCTAACCAAAATGGTTTGTTTATCAATTCATGTTTTGCCCACTGCCAATCTGAGAGGCAGGACACTTGGTTCGCTGACGATTCTCCACTTATCGGAAGCCAGGTACAATTGTTGTATCCGATTCTAGTCATCCTCACTTGATGAATATACTAAACACTCATGCATGACCCAAGTTAAACAGAGAACAAAAAACAGAGAACAAACACATTATTCATGTTATTCATTCTCAATGTTGATGTGCAGCCGATTGCGATTGCTGTTGGGAATTGGTACTTTGATCGAGCAATGGTGAAGGCCATCGATTGTGCATACCCTTGTGACAAGACCTGTCACAACCTTATCTTTAAATGACTGGGCGCTTCATCGGTGTTAACCCATTCACAAGATAGCTCTAGGGAAGTAATGTACGCGAACTTTGTCAACATAGGAATTTGCAGTTCATAGATAGTTGATAACAGACAATAAAGACTGAAGGCTGCTGAGAAGTGCAAAAATTAAAGTCAGCTCGTCTTTTACTGTTCTTCATTCCTGTGGGGGTTGCTTATTTTAGTGGTACAGATGAAGTAACAATTTTGCCAAGTTGTTCAAATGTTCTTCTCCAATGTACCTCCCTTGTGTCATGCAATAGCCAATCCAATATTTTTCTGTCAGGTACATCTAAAGCGCCGTGTTTATGGGATCGTATCCTATGATAGTGATTTCCTCTATTTGTATAGCAATTCTCTCGACATGTTTCGGTGACCCAGTGTTAGTAAATGGCATGCACATCTTTTCTTTCCTTTCAGGTCTCCACTGTTCCTTTTAGAGTGAACTGCAAGTTGCTTCCTAGTTTCCTGTCATATTCACGATGACAAAAAGTGGAATGCAAAATGTTATCTAGTCATATTCACGATGATATTTCTATTTATGCAATCGATGAGTAGCTAAAAGGAATGTTTTACTTATTCATTTAGTAGCTTTTTCAAAGGCTCATTGGGACGTCGGGAGCAATATTTTTAGCAAAATACATAGCTAGTGTTACATAAAAAGAGCTGGAGAAATTGACTACCAGAAAACTAAGATAAAACTTTCATTTTTACATAAAAAGAGCTGGAGAAATTTGCAACGATTTTTCTAGGAGATGATCATTTTAAAGTTTCTAGACTTCCATTTTATCAACTTGTCAGTGGGATATTTACTTCCAATTTTTCGGCTGAAACAGATCCATTGAATTGAAATGAACAAACTCAATCAATGAAAATCAGTGCAAAGAAACTGGAACTTTTATCTTCTGGAAGATGCTGATGAAAACAAGCGTATGATGTGTGTTAGCCATCTAATCTTGCCACAAAGATGGATGGAACTAAAAGTAAAAATTTGAGGTCTGCTCTGAATCGTACGGACAAGAAGTTGTCCCAGGAGAACCACGACGAGACATGGGATTTCTACAGATGAAGTCACTATCTCAGCTCATGCAGGTCATGGTACTGACTAAACCTTATAAAAATCAATACCCTCTGTTGTGTCGTGCGTCTTCAGCATCTGAGAATTCGCAAAAAGGGAAAAGAAATAGAAATCGAGTCCGCAACGAGACACCGAGAGGCAGAGTTGCACAAGAATGGTATTTATAATCATGACGCAACTTCAACACATATTTGAGGCATATCGAGGTGAACACATATAAGCTCTAGTGATCAATCTCATACGTTCAGTAAAATAGAAGGGAATAAGAAAAAACGATGGGAACTGCATCATTACCATTTACAATGCACACCAGCCAAAAAGGGAAAAAGGAGGAAGGAGGAGGAGGAGGTTGTTTGAAGATTTATTGTTCATACTTTCTTGTCTTTAAACATGTTCTTCAGGGGAGAATTACCAAAAAAGTTCTAAACCTATTGCAATTGTGCCAATTTAGTCCTAACCCCCTTTTTTTAGCTAATTTAGTCCTAAACCTTTTACAATTGTGCCAGTTTAGTCTATCCGGCTAAAATTGGCTGGTCGGCGCTGACGTGGACACCGGCCGTCCGACGAAAGCTGACATGGCAATTTTTTATTATTTTTTTTCGAATTTTTAATTTTTTGAATTTTTGAATTCTTTTTTTTTTTTTTTTTTTTTTTCAGCTTCTCCTTCCTTTGGCCGGCGAGGCCGACCTCGCTGGCCAATGGCGAGGCCGGCCTCGCCCATGGACGTCGACGGGGCCTCGCCCAGCGACGGCGAGGCCGGCCTCGCCCATGGACGGCTAGGTCGACCGTTGCCTTGGTTGGGCGGGCCGACCTCGCCGGCCAATGGCGAGGCGGCCTCGCCGTCGCCGGGCGAGGCCCCACCTAGATCTCACCGGCACTGGCGAGCTCAGCCCTCACCATGGCTGAGCGAGGCCGGCCTCGCTAGATCCGGCGAGGCCTCGGCCAACGGCGAGGCCGGCCTCGCCACCGACTTTTGTGAGCGCGGCTAGCGCCCCCGTTTGCCGCCTCCATTGTCGGAGCTTGCCAAGGACCCGAGGGTTTTTCGGCTCGTTTTGCAAAGGGTGGATTGGAGGAGATGACGACCCAACTCGGCTTCCGCAACAACGAACTGCGGAAGCTGGAGCCGCCGGAAACGAGGAGCGGCGGGCGGGACCATCGCCTTGCCCGACCCTCACCTTGGATCCGCGAGGCTCAACCCCGCCCGGCCATGGCCGATCTCACTAGTGCCGACGAGCTCGGCCCTCGCCATGGCTGAGCGAGGCCAGCCTCGCTAGATCTGGCGGGGCCTCACCCAGCGACGGCGAGGTCGGCCTCGCCATTGGCCGGCGAGGCGGCCTCGCCGGTGCTCGGCTTTGGCCGGCCGGCCAAAGGAAGGAAAAGCTGAAAAAAAAAAGAATTCAAAAATTCAAAAAAATATTTAAAAAAAAAAAAATTTGCCATGTCAATTTTCGCCGGACGGCCGGTGTCCACATTAGCGCCAGCCGGCCAATTTTGGCCGGATGGACTAAACTAGCACAATTGTAAAAGGTTTAGGACTAAATTGGCTAAAAAAAAAAGTTTATGACTGAATTGGCACAATTACAATATGTTTAGGACTTTTTTGGTAATTCTCCCTGTTCTTCAGAGGCTCCAAAGAAGACGAAGAATTTTGCCCTGAAGAAACAGCAATTACTTGAAGAGTCTTGCCATACATGTCATGGCCTGGTGAGGCTCGCAGAATCTGATTGTGTGAGCAATTGCTGATCAAGCCACCACCAGTCACTGAGCATGTGCCTGCTGACGGCGTCACGTCAGTGTGCTCCAGTTAAGAAGCTTCACTTGGCGAGAGGTTAAACACAAATGGAGTGTGGTGGATATTCGAACCATTTCGTGACTTCTGCATCACACACCGACGGGTGAATATTGGTTTCTTTGTCAACTCTCCCGCAGTTGGCCGATAACCATGAGCTCGGAGAGTTTTCAATGTAATATATGGGCCATAAAATCCAACCCATCTCTCTTTTAAGCCCAAGCCCAACCATTTGTCTTTCTCCGTTATTAGCTCGAGCAACAGAGCGTAAAAAGGAGGGGGGAGAGAGGAATCGGTGACAAAAACCAAGGGAAAATAAATAAGTTTCTATGAAGAAGGGAAAGAGGAAAGGAAGAAGGGAGAGAGAAATTCCGGCTTGTACATGAGCCAGGCACCCCAACTAGCCGAATCAACTACGAACAGTAATGCCTGGTAAGTATTCAGGCTGATTATTCGTTCGATCGAAGTAATTTTGGAAGTTAGGGCACAAATTAGGAGCTATGCAAATTTTGAACAACCAAATTCGTTTAAGGAGTTTTTTGAATTGCAATTTTTTGGAAATAGTAGTCTAGGGCATTGTTGAGCGGTGGGGCTTGAGCGAAACTCGATTTCGAAGTTTGGATTGTTTATAGTAAATTTCCGAAATTTTGCATGCGACTTAGGCATAACGGATAATACACGTAACGGCAAAAGACAAATGTACACCATAAATGAGCTTCTTCATAGCGCTTAGGAGTTGATACGTTGACGATTGAACGTGGTTTAGTCGAGTTTTTTTGTTAGAATTGCGTATTACTCAGTCTTTAATATTTAGTTTTTCGATTAATTGATAGAAATGTGAATGTGTCTACTTGAGTAACCATCATAGGTTGATTTTTGGCTTTTCCCAAATGAGTGATACTATTTCTTCTTTGAGTTTGTAAATTCATATTTCAAAAATGAAATGGATTGGTTATGTTATGAGTTAAGAACGCGCATATTCCTTGCATAAATAGGATCGAGCATTTATTACCATTGCGTATTATATGTGAAAATGTTAACTTTTGACTATCGTTTAAATTGATTGCTCGCAAATGGATTTATGAAATCTTTTGGGAAAGACTCACAAAAAGTTATTGTCTTTAAATATGGTTTATCAAAGGTATATACTGATTTGTGAACTAATTTATGAAATTGAGTTTGAAATAGTTTGAGAAACATATTGTGATATATAAAATGTCATTTAATAGAGATTAATCAATGGACTTGACCATTGTTATTTCAATTGTGATGGTGAAAAGTCATGATTTGTTTATTAAACCTGAGTTGTGAGATGAATTCTAGTTGTGGTTGTGGATTTTTTAGAGATTGAGGTTGATGGATTGTGACACCTCGAAATTTGGACTCGGTCTCGAATATATGAAATGATTGTTTCGTTGATGCGCTTATGGTTAATTTATTCGGAACTGATCACTCACTAAATAACTAATCTATTAGGTGAGGCCGTTAAGGGATATAAATGCAACAGATTAGAGAATTCAATCGGAAATCGAACATTCGACCATAATAATCGGCAAGGTCAATACGACACTGTTATAAATCAATTAGTGAACGAATATAAGTTGTTTTGATGGAACTACCTAGTCGAATTGCAGGTGGTTCCGCACGACTACGATATTCGGGTCGAACGGCAATAACCTGATTTTCTATTGATATTATATTCGGGATATGTAATTGAACCCTCGCGATTTTATGACAACCGAGAGTTGTCTACGATTCGGAGATGCACAAACGTGGATCGAAAATCATCGACCATGAATCAAACGCGCTAAAATCCCTAGAAGCTACCCGATAGGTTATGTCGTATTAAAATCACGTTCATTCGATTTTAACCACGAAATTGAATTCGGTTAGTATAGTTAACCATGGTTAGGTTAATTAATCATGGTTATGTTAATTAAGTTGGATTAGCTTAATTAATCGTAGTTTACTAGACACTCACTGTTTGCTATTTTCGTGGGTTAAAATGTACGACGATTTTGGAGTTGCTTCAATCTTGAAAAATGTTCTAAACATCTTCATTTATGACATATATTTTACTCAAGACTTTCAAGAGTTAGAAGAACAAGATTTCAACTTCGTTGCAAGCAAGGCAGAATCTCGTTTTAAGCTGGCAATAGTGACCTTTTGGTGTTTAAAGGATTTTATCAACTCTCAGGGTTTGATTTTCGAAAGGGTTCTTCACAAAAAATTTTCATCACATCTCGAAGTTTAACATAGTCAAATTTTAGAGCAAACGGATGAATTTTGGACCTCGAACCAAGCTGGTTTTGGAAAACATAATTTCTGGACATGGACACAATTTTGGTAACGGCTTGAGTGATTAACTGCTCTTATTCTAGGAAGATCTGGGTCAAGGTGTCTTCATAAAAAGTGTTTTTTTAAGTGTCCTTTATAACATATTTAAATTTGATAATTTTCAGAACTTGTTTGGATATGTTTCTGGAATTAATCTTGGAGACGTGCGAGTGTACTCGGTTTCTGCCGGTGAGGGCCGGTTGTGGTCTTGTGGTTGTTCTTGGTGTCTTGCTTGCTGGAAAATGTACATTTGTGATTTGGTTGATGTTTGGCATGTTGAGAAATTATGCGTGATTTTGATAGCTTATATGTGCTATGATATGCATTGATTGCTTGATGGTATTTATTGAGTTTTAGCATAAAACTCGGTTTTATGGGCTTTTAAATAGAAAAATGCCAGGTGTCGGTTTTGGACGCCAATCTTTATGTACTATATAAAACTGTGGAGTTTTAAAATGGGAGTATACTAAGTTTGACAATTTGGTTTCGAATGCGTGACCACATAGGATTATTTTACCGGGATTTTTAATACGAAAAAAAATTGGCCAAGTTCATCATTTGAAAACAAGGTATTTGAATGCAAAGCATGGTGTTTTTGGCTAAATATGTGCTTGTATGGTCACTAAATGGAAACCGTCATCCAACAGGAGTTTGGGGGGGCAATGCCCGATTTTATCGGATGCCCGGCGGGGGTCCGGAAGTTGAGTCGCGGTTGAGACCGGACCGATGCTTCTTTACGGAATGCCGTCTAGGCGGGGTTCTAGACGTTGCCGTGCCCGACGGGGCGGGACAATGCCCAGTTACGCCAGATGACCGCCAACTTTTGAGTTGGCCGTGGCCAATGGGTCGTAATAATCGAAACATGCCTAAATGGTTGTAATAGTTTGCGCCTGATTATAGGGAAAAATTATGTGGTATGATATGGGATGTATCATAATGGCTTTACCTTATAATCGGGACCCATGTGAATGTTTGGATAGTGGGTACTTTGTGTTCCGATTATTAATTATACTTGTCGTAGCCATGTGATGCGTTATTATGCAAGGACGTGCTGAGGCAAGGTGAAATTGTTTGTGGTGCCTGTATAGGCTGTTTTCAAGGTGAATTTGCGTCCTAATCAAGGCTTAGGTTGTTGATTCGCTGAGATTTTATCTCACTCTATCGTAGTTAACCTTTTTCAGGGCCGTAGCGAAGAGATCTGCCGAGTCCGGATGTGGTGGACGCGAGATGCAACACCTTTTGGCTGGCTCTATCGCTAGTGAAGTTTAGGTTGACCCTAGTCCCTGAAGGTTTTTGAGAGGGTCAATAGGAAGTGACCTTAGGAAGGCTTGTAAGTATTAAACTTCCGAGGGTTAATAGTTGATAAATGAATATGTTGTATTTGGCAATGGTTGTCATGTTTTCTATCCCTATGTTTGTTTGTTGGTCGGGTGTTTATTTATTTTGTTTCTGTATGCGTTTAATCGAAAGGTAAAAAGAATGAGTCGGCAACGCGTCTTGAGACATTGCATTTTTATTTGACCGCCGAGGGATGTGCGCGCGCTCGGGGTTTGGGACGTAACAAAACTGAAGGGAGGAGAGAGAGTCGGAGCGTTAACAAAGAGAGCGGGGGCAGAAATTTTGCTGGTTGTGGGCCTAAATATGCCATGTGTCAATCATTGTATGGTTTAATGCATCATCCTACCCGACATACACACCTAATATTTTCTCATGCCGTATTTCTATTTTCCTTCCCCTTTTTATTTATTTATTTTTTTTTTTTTGGGTTTCACCACCTTTGAAAATTCAAATACTACAAAATCTTCATAAAGTTAGAGCCGAAACTCCCATTAATTTGTCGCGGCGCTCCCTCTCTTGCTTCCAACCAAAGACTCGTGACTAGCATCAAGATGTTTCTCATTTTATAAGCAAAATAATTTGTTTTTGATAGCATATAAGCAAAACAATTTGGCTTGCTGCTCGACTGCTTAATGCTCATTATAAAATAATTTCCCATTTTTCATAATAGATTACATTAGATTTGCCGCAATTAGATCGCCTTTAGATAAAATTTACTTTGCAATGGCGAATTAAATGCTGCAAATCTAATCTAATCCATAGATTAATGTTGGTCAGGTCTTCACAGAAGGAGAGTGGCCTTCTCTGTTTGGAGTTATCCTGTTGTTTCTCTTATGTATTATTTTTAAATCTTGCGATTTGGGCGCATTGACTTTTATTTCACACGAAACATTTAAAATTATCTCATACGTATAAATATTGAACTGCTAATATGCATATAACGCTATTCATACTTCTGCAAAATCAAAAAAAAAAAAATTACATTAATTTTTGGAAAACAAAAGATCTCTTAAATAATAAACAATAAAGTCATCTAAGCTCAAAGCCTTAAGAAACGTCGAGGAGATGTTACTATATGACCTATATATGCGTGTATGTTCAAGTGCATGGGACATTTTATATGCCAAAATTGACCTGTCTTATTGTATATTTGATTCGAGGGCCTGCCTGATTTAAGGTGAACGCACAAAATCGATATGATAAATGGAGGGTTCGAATCTCGCCGCGGCCGTCTTTCGAAGTCCTATTACATCATCCTCGGTGTTGTTTTATCCGATTGCTATTGCCGTTTAGGACGTGGATTCTCCGCTCTGCATGGTGGCTACTTTCATTGGCATCTCGACAGATCTCCACTACCGATTCATGAAGATCGGGTTGCTACTGACGGTCAAGATCTATGAAGGCACCAAGAGGAGTGTCGTACAGGGCATGGGGACCTCTATGTTGTTGATAGAAATTGCATGACGCGTATAATAAAGTTCTAGGAAAAGCAAGAAAAGTGTTAAAAAAATTCATAAACCTATTTCATTAATATCAATTTAAATCTAAATATTTTGACTTTGAACCAATTTAGTCATTTCGGTTAATCTTGATTGGATATTGCTAGGTGGACGTTGGGCATCTTACATGGCATGATTGGCACTAACATAAACAATTTTTAAGGATATTTTAATATTTTTTGAATTTTTTTATATTTTTCTTTTTTTTTTCTTCTTCTTACTTGCGGTGGCCAACAGGGGTGGCCCCCGCTACCACAAGCAAGGGTTGGCCTTGTCAGGCGAGGGTGAAAGTCGGCATGGCCACCCTTGCCTAGGCAACCCCTACCCTTGCTAGGCCTAGTGAGGGAAGCTTTGATAGCCTTATCGGCCGCCAAAGGAAAGAGGAGAAAAAGAAAGAAAGAAAGAAAGAAATTATTAAAAATGTTCGTGTCAGTACCGACCGTGTCACGTAAAATAGTCGGGGTTCACATTAGTAATATCAAGCGAAAATTAGTTAAAAGATTAAATATTTTAAATAAAAAAATTAGAATTAAATTGATACAATTAAAAGTTTATGTCTAAATTAGGGTCAATACATGATATTTAGAACTTATCCGACGCTCACCTTCAGCATAAGCACCAAGTGAGGAAATTTCGCGCGGGAATGCATGAATCGAATGCCTTTGACAGAGTAAATGAAGCCCCACGACAAACGTTGCGGTGGTGCACATTGGACCCCACAGTATTCAATGACCACAAAGAGTCACCCACTATAGTCCAGCATATTAAATTATTGATAAAGTATATTAGAAGAAATCAGATACGTTAATTCGAGAAAACCCATAAAACTAACCGTTCATATCACTTATAAAGATGAATAAATAAAAATATATTCATCATTTATGAAAATATTTAAATATAAATTATTATCGATATAAAGACATTCTCTATTGAATAATTATTTCAAGCGATATAACAAATCATTTTTAAGAAAATATTTCTGGAATCGTTCATTTTTTGCAAAAGAAAGGAGCCCGAAATCTCTCTCTTTTTCTCTTTTTATTTTTTTCTTTTTTCTCACGCTTTGCACGTATATTTTCACCTCTTTCGCGTGAATAAGCACAGGTGATTTCCCTGAGATAGTGCAAGGGGTGGAGTACATTGTAATTTCTGCATTATAACACGACAATATAACAAAACACGAGCAATCGTATGCGTTCCATTGATTTTGCAAACATAAATTCGACCGATGTGGTTTCTAAGGTTTTGATTCAGTTTTTCGTTGATGCGCTTTGACCGAAAGTCAGATTGATATTCATGCGAAACATTGATGCATTGGCTGCATTACTAACTGAAGTGAAAGTCCATTACCCGATCGGCGACTGCTCATTGAAGTCGATCAAAAGTTCAGCGACCGCAGGTCGAATTCACCCTTTTACACGTGACATGGATGCTTTCGCGACCGGTTTCTTACACATGCATGTTATCACCATAAGAAAAAAAAAAGATAAGGATTCAGGCATTTCGCGTAGTCAACGGGTGAATGTGTAAATAAAGAAATTTTCATGAAGACCCGGATGACAGAAGCACTGCCGAAAATGCCTGATTGCCAACCAGTTGGGTCTTCCAGATTTAGCTAGGAAAGAAGTTGCATGTCGATAAGGAGGCGACCACGGAGACTCGCGCTGGCGAGATTCGAAAAGTGCCGCTTTAAAAAGCCCGGCAGCCCGACAGTCTCGTCGCAAGCATACCCTCTCTTCCTCCCTCCCTCCCTCTTTCTCTCACGGCCACTTCCAGGGGCACCTTGTGTTCAAACATTGGCTGGCTCCGGTGCATTATTAGCAGGGGAAACTTGTTGCCCTTTTGTGCCTTTTGCACCGTGCCAGAGAGATTTCGAGTGAGAGAGCCCCCTCCAACAAGAATGAAGCCATTGTGGGTTGGGATTGTTGCGGGGCTACTCTGCCTCAGGGAGGTGGCGAGCGGGTATGACATGGACGGTCTCAGTGCAACAGAGTTCTCCCATTTTGAAGCTCATGGACCTTCCCTTGCTATTGCCAATGACACGGTTGGCCTCACTCTCATCCAAAGTGCTGCTGCAAAAGGAGCTGGTAACGCTCTCTAAGCAAGCACTCGTCCTCATTGCTTCAGAGATCATGTGATATTAGAGTGCCTTTGCTCGGCTGTCTTCTTTCTTCTTTCAGTCCCTGTGAATGTGCACAGGACTGTTGTTTTTTCCCAGGACTTTTGAGTGTTAACAGATATTGTTAGAGCCGGAGCTTCTGACTTCTGTGTTGGAGTTCTTAGGCCCCTTTAGTGTCCAGAAACTGAACTCTATATCTTTAGTCTTGATTAAATGCATTGGTCTACGCGCGAGGAGGAGTGGTGTTTTAACGAAATTCATTCGAAATCCTGCACCTTGCTCCTTTTCATATGTCTAATTTTGCTCCTGTGAGTTTAGGCTATTAAAGTTGTAGATTTGCACGTGTTGTCCTATTCTTAGTCTGCATTTCTTGTGCTTTCAGTCTGCTTGGATGGAACGTTACCTGGGTATCACTTGCAATGGGGATTTGGTTCAGGAGCTAACAGTTGGCTCATTAATTTGGAGGTTCGTTAAAGGAACTTATGGTCCCTTATTTGTCGCTGTATGCATAACATAACATGCTATTGTCACTTGTGCTACTTATTGTGAATGTACAAACTTCGAACTCCAAAATGTTGCCACGATTTCATAGTAAACCGTCCCTTATCAGCCCACCAGAAGCGTGTGGGCACTTGTCTTAATCTTCCTTTTGTATAATTGAACTTATACAAGACATATCAAGTCTTACTTCATATCGTTACGACGTGAGATGATGTCTGATGAGTGCTTTTCTCTGCAATCCTAAGACATAACAAAAATGGAAGTAAAGTCAAACTATGCGGTCTCATTCATTAGAGATCCTCTTGTGATCTATCTCAAATAAAACATTGCGAGTCTTGTCTCAGCAAATTACTTACAAAAAGCACAACGCTTGATTTTGCCTTTCCCCCAGAGTCGGAAAGATAGCTGATTACACGATTGAAACTTTACTTTCTGAGGTACCTTATGGCAGGGTGGAGGATGGTGCAACAATGTGAGAACTTGTGTTTATCGGAAAAAAACTCGACATGGATCCTCTACATACATGGAAAAAGAGATATCCTTCACTGGAATACTGAGCAGCAACCCTGAATACAATCCTGGTTCTCTTCACGCTTTGCCTAAATTTATTCCAAACTCTGGTTTTTAGTCTTTGTACTTTCCTTTTGCTTCTCAAGGCTTAACTTTAAAGGACTTCCATGTGCAGATTTTTTCAACTGGAACAAAGTAAAGCTCCGGTACTGTGACGGTGCCTCTTTTAATGGGGACACTCAAGATAAGGTTCATTTTTTGTTGAACTTCTCAGTCTCGTCATTCTAAGTTAGATATAGAGATCCTTTAATAGACATAAGACATCATGCAGTCATATGTTGTTATTTTTGTGGACAGAGAAAGCTTTCCTTTTGCGGTAGAGCATGTTTGATTGGTTGACCATCTTGCGTTTCTTTGTTGGTGTATATTTGCTAAATGTCAATTGCCCAACCGCATGCCTAATGTTCAAATAAATTGCCGAAGCATTATTTGAATTGACTAATTAAGCGAATTAGAAGAAGACTTCCATCTAATGTTAGCTTAGATTTCATTAACCATGTTGATTCTAAAGTATAAACTACTTTTACTGAAGGATGCGCAACTAGAGTTCAGAGGGCAGCGCATATGGTCAGCTGCAATGGAAGATCTGATGTCAAAGGGAATGTCATCCGCCGAACAGGTTGAACACAATTCTCTTATCCTACTGCAGTGTAATTGTCTTGATCATTGAACCTATGAATGTCGCTGTCTCTATAGTCATCTTTAACTCTTTTCGTATGAAATTTTTGGGTTTCTAGGCCCTTCTTTCTGGGTGCTCTGCTGGTGGCCTGGCATCAATTCTTCACTGCGACGAGTTTCGTGATCTATTCCCTAACAAAACAAAAGTGAAGTGCTTGAGTGATGGCGGGTTATTTCTTGATGCGTATGTATCCATAAGCCTTGATTTTGTCCTTATTTCTCACGCTTCGCTCCACGAAGCATCTCATAAATGACTGGTGGCTTTGTTTCCCCGGATTCTAGGCTTGATGTATCTGGTGGGCGTAGCCTCAGAAACTTATACAGAGGTGTAGTGGATTTGCAGGTACGCGCACATTTTATACCTCCCACACCTACCAGTTTCAAGCTCTGGTCAGCCAATTTTTTTAATTAAGACTTGTGCCATTAATCTAGGTTGCTTGAAGAATAGGGTCACATACTGTATCTCAAATCGGTTCAGAATTGTTAAACCATTTGAGGGTAGTATGTCAGCAAATGACGATATCAGATGCGTAGAAACAGCATGTATCTTTGCCAATTTGGCTATTAGCAAAAGTCAATGTTCTTAATGTTTTCTCATGATTTCAGGGGGTGAAACAGAATCTTCCACGAACGTGCACCGATCGCCTTGGACCTCGCCTTGACCCTACACTGGTACTAGTCTGCCATCAACTTGAGTCCTTGAGTTTCCATGCGTACATATCTGGCGCTCGCCAGTTTGATCATATGCGCAGTAAATACAGTTACTCATTCCCAAATTGATTTTCTATTCTCCTAATGTGTATCCTTCCCAGTGCTTTTTCCCACAAAACTCGATTGCCAGCATCAAGACCCCGCTATTTCTGCTCAATGCGGCATATGATACATGGCAGGTAACAACTCTCTTCTACAGAAAGCAACATCAAGCGATGCATAGGGCCATGAATTGAGCTACCCATGAAGATTTCAACATAATTCATCTTTTTATAAATCAGATTCAGGCTAGTCTGGCTCCACCATCGGCTGATCCCCAGGGATATTGGCACGAATGTACATTAAACTATACAAAATGCAATTCATCGCAGATTCAGTTTCTTCAAGGTGGGTTCTGCTTTGGCCATATGTCGGGAAGTAATAAAATATGCTTCCACGGTGGACCTACTAATCACGCTTGTTTGTTTCTGTGTATCTCAAATAGATTTCAGGAGCCAAATGCTGAATGTGATAAAATATTTCTCGAAGTCTAACCGAAATGGTTTGTTTATCAATTCGTGTTTTGCCCACTGCCAGTCCGAGAGGCAGGACACTTGGTTCTCTGATGATTCCCCACGCATCGGAGGCCAGGTACAGTTGTTGCATCCAATTCTAGCATCATCTTCACTTGATGAATATACTAAACACTCGTGCATGACCCGAGTTAAACAGAGAACAAACACATTATTGATGTTATTTTATTCTCAACATTGATGTGCAGCCGATTGCGGTTGCTGTTGGGAATTGGTACTTTGATCGAGCAGTGGTGAAGGCCATCGACTGTCCATACCCCTGTGACAAAACCTGCCACAACCTTATCTTTAAATGATGGGACGATTCATCGGAGTTAACCCGTTCACAGGATAGCTCTAGGGAAGTGATATTTGTGTACTTGGTCGGCATAGGAATTTGCAATTCATAGATAGTTTGATAACAGACAATAAAGACTGAAGGCTGCTGAGAAGTGCAAAAATTGAAGTCAGCTAATCATCTACTGTTCTTCATTCCTGTGGGGGTTGATTGTTTTGGTAGTACAGATGAAGTTACAATTTTGCTAACTTGTTAAAATGTTGTTCTCCAATGTATCTCACTTGCGTTTGCACCAGTCCAATATTCTTAATCCAGTACATCTAAAGCGCCATTCTTATGGGATCTTATCCCGCGATTGTGATTTCCTCTATTTGTATATCAATTCTCTCGACATGTTTCGGTGACTTGGTGTTAGTAAATGGCATGCTAATCTTCCCTTTCAAGTCTTCACTGTCCCTTTTACAGTGAATTGCCAGTTTCCTGTCACAGCACTCTATCAAGACGAGTGGGAGCAAGGATGAGATGTGTCATCTAGTCATATTCACGATGATATTTCTATCCATCTAATTGATGAGTAGCTAAAAGGAATGTGTTACTTATTAATTTAGTAGCTTTTTCATTGAGATGTAAGCCTAGAAACTTAGATTTGTCCGAAATGAAAAGGCTCATCAGAATGTCGGGAGCATTATTTTTAGCGAGATACATAGCTAGTGTTACATATGGCGGAATAATATTCTGAATTGTAAAAATTGACTAGCAGATAAATAGAGGAAAATTTCAATGTTAGCGTGAAGAGAGTTAGAGATATTTGCAACGATTTTCCTAGGAGATGTTTATTCTAAAGTTTCTCAACTTCCATTTTATCAACTTGACAATGGAAAATTTACTTCCAATCTTTCTGCTTAAATATATCCATTGAACTGAAATGAACCAGATCAATCAACGAAAATCACTGGAAAGAAGCAGAAATCTTCTGGAAGATGCTGATGAAAACAAGCATGTGATGTGTGTTAGCCATCGAATCTTGCATACACACAGATGGATGGAACTTAAAGTAAAATTAGAGGTCTATTCCAAATCGTACGGACAAAAAGTTGTCCCAGGAAAACCAAAACGAGAAAGGGAACTTCTACAAATAAAGTCACTATCTCAGCACATGCAGGTCATGGTACTGACTAAACCTTATAAATATCAATACCCTCTTAAACTGTTGTGTCATGTGTGTCTTCAACATCCAAGAATTAAATAAATAAATAAATAAATAAATAATGAGTCCCCAACGAGACACCAAGAGACAGTTGCACAAGAATAGCATCTATAATCATGATGCAACTTTACACATATCTAAGGCATATATGGGTGAACACATATAAGCTCTAGGGATCAATCTCATACGTTCGGTAAAACAGAAGGGAAAAAGAAAAGCAGAGGGTAAGAACTGAATCATTACCATTTACAATGCACACCTGCAATAAAGGGGAAAAGGAAGGAGGAGGAGGTTGTTTAGAGATCTCTTGTTCATTCTTTCTTGTCTTGAAACTTGTTCTTCACAGGCTCCAAAGAAGACGGAGAATTTTGCCCTGAAGAAACGGCAATAACTTGAAGAGTCTTGCCGTACATTTCAGAGCCTGGTGAAGCTTGCAGAATCTGATCATGTGGGCAATTGCTGACCAAGCCGCCGCCACCAGTCACTGAGCATGTGCCTGCTGATGGCGTCACGTCACTGTGCTCCAGTTGAGAAGCTCCACTTGGTGAGAGGTTAAACACGAATGGAGTGTGGTGGAGATATTCGAACCATTTCGCAACTTCTGCATCAAACACCGATGGGTGAGTCTCAGTTTCTTTGTCGACTCTCCCACAGTCAGCCAATAACCATGAATTTGGGGAGTTTTCAAAGGTAGGAACATTTTGCAATTGAGCAATGCCGCTCCAGTGGCTACTATTACCGCCATCAATATTGCAATAATAGCTGTCAGAGGGTCTATTTGGCTTCGGAGCTGAATGGACCTCTGTTGGACTGATATTTAAGGAGCTCCAATTCCAATTGTGATGTAGAGCAGTATCTGAACTTGCCGATATACCCGTGGTAGCTGAACATTTTAACTGCTGAAAGCATAGCTCGCTCACCATGCCAGCAGGTTGAAAACAGGAGATGAAGCTTCCATCATCGACTATACCAGGCCTCTTGAATGAGAGCTCTGGAGATGGAGTCACTCTCAGATTCTGGCTGCTACTTGTGGAACTGGCCTGGGAAATGTTCGGTTTAGTGGATGCAACAGAGGCTTCATCGATTGCATGACTGTTTTCAACCTTGGAAAGGGGCTTGTGGGTATTGGGGTCAATCCCATTTTTCCTGAGCTTCTTCTTTATTCTGGAGTTCCACAAGTTCTTTATCTCGTTGTCGGTCCTTCCAGGCAAATGTGCTGCAATCTGTGACCATCTGAAACAAACACCCGTTAAACTCCTTCGTTTTGGAGATATTTTTTGGTGATTGAAAAGAAGCAGATTATATGTATGTTTAAGTAAACTGTTCTTGGTTTTCAGTTTTGTCCCCATAAAAATGGACGATAACTGTTTTGAGAATCAAAGTCCTGAAGTGCAAATGCTACCTGTTGCCTAGAACGGCATGGAGTTCAATTATCAAACTCTCTTCCTGCTGGGAGAACGCACCTCTCTTCAAGTCGGGCCTTAGATAGTTTATCCACCTTAACCGGCAACTCTTCCCACATCTTTGCAAGCCTACATAAATTAATTATGACATATGAAGCTGGGCAAAGAATAAAGAAAATCATTCTCCACTTTTGCATTATTACGAAGGTGAAAGGACTGACTTGTTTGATTTACCTGCAAGCTTTGGGACTGAGCTCCAACACCCGTGTCCAAATTTGGTGATGTGGTTCAAAAGTTTCTCATCTTCCTCGGGAGACCACAGACCTTTCCTCGGCTTCTGTTTGTGACAGCAAGAGTGTCTTCCCATGCAAAAGTGCCTAGATTTCCGGAAGAATCACTCTAATCTGTGAGGCAAATGAAATGGAGAATGTGTGAAAGGAATATTGTAGGTAGAGACAGCGATAGATGTCGCAGAAATGAAGTGTGAGCGTCGTAAACTAGTCGAATTTATAAATAGCCTACTGGAAATAAGAATTGTTTCTTTTATTTCTTTCATCTTTTTTGAGGGGCTAGGATTTCAACAAATTGCAAATCTGCTTTGCAGGCATTTGTTGCCTGATGAAGATGTGTATGAGCTCCTCGTCAGCATCATGGGGCAGACGGCATCATCGATGGACGGTCCAGATGCAGGTACAATATGACCTGCATGAGTCCCATCAGAGGTTTTAGTCTCAATGAATGTGTCAACATAGTGGCCCTACTGGATAGATATCATCATTTGACTAAGGATCTGTGTAATCACAAGGATTGCTTGTAGCCTTGTAAAACAAATGCTGCAAATCGGAATGAGATGGTAACTGGTAATTGTGAAATTCATTCGCTCCATGAATTCTAATTTAGGAAACTTTTACAGTCTATTAACAAGCAAGTTACCTAATTATATCAGCAGATGCTTGAAGCATTCTCGTCTCTTTTGAAGGAAAAAACGGATTCAATCAATATACCCCCTCTTTTAGGGCCTATTTCTGAACCAGATACTGGTCAAATACGACTAAGCCTCATTCCTTCTGGCTCTTTCAGACAATTTCCGAATATCATGAACGCTTCCTGGAGTTCCATAATAGGTCCAAAAGCAGAAGTATTCTCAACATGTTAGAGACATGATAGAATAGGAGAAATGGAACATATCTCACTCTCTCATAAAGTTGCAAGAGTTTAAAGAATGCTCAGTGGTAGCCTGATATATAATTGTCTATTTAAGAAATGCAAGGGTCAATGGCAACTGTTTCAATAATAATTTTAACAAGGGATGAACCAGTGAAGTTACAGATTGATTTTCGTTCCAAAAATAACTAAAGGCTCAAAATAAATCTAAACTTTGAGAGATAGAAAAACACAAAAACCAGAAATAGCCTCTTTTGCTTTATCTCTGGCAAATTTCCTCTCGGTTCATTGTATTTTCAGAGGACTCTGATTTTTCATTTTGCTTTTGCCTGAGAGGTTGGGTGATGAAGCAAGACTAGGTTAAAACAGCTCATTTAGCTGCTATTGGAGAAGAAACTTGTTCAGTAGATCCAGAACATGTTGTACTGTACATGACAAGTGCAACTATAATATGAAGTTAACTGTAAGTGTAGTTTCAGAACTGAAGTCATCCACCTGAAGTCATAACTATGAAACCGTTTTGCATGCTCTTAAAAGCAAGGAGAAATAAATCAAATTCCGTAATGTAACTTTGCACTAACTATTATTTTTCTTTTCTTTTGTCTGGACATCATGATCGCAGTAAGAACTGGTTATGAGATTTAATACCAATTTCCACCTTCTCTACAGAGTTTGTCTTAAATATTGCACATAATGTATTTAAATGAGTGGCAGTTTTAGGAAATAAATGAGAAGCAACAGCTGCTATGTTACGTTTAACTGTATTATCTGGGATTAAAAGCTGTACAAAATCATTACCGACATTACTATCGTAGATGAGAATACACTCACAGGCAGAGAGAAGAAGAAGCCAAGAAATCGTTAAAACGGGTTGGAGTTTGGCGAGAAATTTCACGCCTCCATTATTATATACATTGAAATGCTAGTACCATTCACATTAATCACTGGACTGTCAGTTTGTTCATTGTACTTCCAGACATGAAACTTCCTTGACCTTCGCTAATTTCCCGATTGAGACAAACGCTTTAACAATTTGACTCACATATGAAAATGAAAGTAAGTCCAGATATCCATCATGCTTATGAGAAGAGTAGTCGCTGTTACAGGTAGTTAACTGCCGTGACCCTTTCTCTCCCCTTCCAATCTAGATTAAAAATTCGAATAATAGGCCAACTTTATTGATGGTTAATCTGTCAGTTCATTTAGTAAAGTTGGTGCAGAATTCTCTAAAAGGTGGTGTTTTCAGTATTTTATTGATGGTTAATCTGTCAGTTCATTTAGTAAAGTTGGTGCAGAATTCTCTAAAAGGTGGTGTTTTCAGTATTAATGCTTGCAATAAGCGTAGATATTCATTGTCAGAACCCGGGAACCATCTTCTGATCTCATCATCACCTGTACGCGCCAATACATGTTGCTCTTGTTACTTCCATTTTCAAGTCAGGGTTTAGTCACTTATGCAGACTATTTTTACGACTTGAGGATCTTGCTGTCACTGCTGCTGACTGCTATATTCAGATATAAAGATGAACTTCACGAGCATTATTCCGGTGTTACTTTGCAATACGCTCTCATGCTCAAAGAACCACAGTGAGATGTAGATTCTGATATCTTTTACGTGCCCTTTTTTCAGGCCATCCATCATACTCTTTCGCGAAAGTGTAATGGATACGACCTTGGTGAAGGAAATTAGAGGCCAGTTGTGATGGTTAGTTATGATGGGAAATAAACCCGTGCTTTTGATATCAATGAAAGGAAAAGACTTCAACCTGGTTCACAATCAAATTGTCATTTGAATAAGAGGGGGACATAATCTACATGTCTTTGAACAAAAATTTCCTACCCCTAAGAGTCATCAATTTCCAAACACTTTTTGAGTGCAGAGCGAGACAACTAATCGACAAGGAAGCTTACGCCAGTGGCACTGTAGGCGGCACACCACGTTCTTACATAAATCAGATGTCACTATCCCTAGTAGAATCACATCCGGTATCTAATAGTATTTACACATGGATCAGATACCTCACCCTATACACAGTACAGATAAGGAGTCAACTGCTAAATATAGGCCTGGGGTCCTTTTTTTCTCTCTCGACAATCATTATTTGGCTAAGATCGACAACATTGGTGTACATGGAGGCTGAATAATCAGGGTCACCTTCGAGATGATGGTCCTGAATGCTGATTCATCCTTCTTAATTGGCCCATTTAACAGTAGATGGAAACACACGCACATGGATGCTTTACTAATCAAAATCACAAGAAAATTGTTAATCGTTTTGTCTTGTCAAGACCCAAGAGCAATAATGACAATAGCATGGCCATCGTTATCGTGACTATTCTTACCATTTATGGAAGCTTAAGATCTCCAGGGCAATGATGTTTAGATAAAAACTGCTGTTCAATCTCCACTTAATTCCTGTATTAGGCATTCTAATGAGTTTTAGCAGCAGTAACCATATGCAAAGAAGGAGGGTTTCAAGGGGTGGCTTTGGTTCTTGTCAAACGGTAAAGGACAAGGATGGCCCCAAATCACAGTACGAATTGACTTTATTAAGAAGGCAACATGATAAGAAGTCTTTCCATCCTTTTTCAAATCACATCAATTATCAACAAGCTTTGCCTGGTTGAAGTGCTTCCTTGTCCTCCTTTCTTTACATAATTACCACCTCACTTTTGCTTTGTAGTGGGAAGTGATGATCAACTTTTCTTGCAACACTTAAGTAATTGCTTTTTCTTAGGTTTTGGGAGGAAGTGTTTGCCCTTAATTTCACTGTTTGAGATTCTCAAATGAAGCTCTAGAATGGCTTCTTGGAAAAAGCAAAGTCACTTTTCTTATGAACCTCGTGTCCTGCTCTTATTGGAGAATGGTTTGATTAACACGCTAATGTCGAAAGACATTGAGCAAATTCCTACGAGAAACTTCTGTTCTTGGGGACAAGTAAATAATGCCAACCCTTCATCTCAATACATATCTTCAACCACCACAGAAACCTCTAGTTCTCGCTCGGTGTATTTATTAAATTTATCATTCACACTTTTTCTTTGCTTCACCATGATGTTTTTGACCGTATTTAGGACCTTGTTGCAGTTGTTTATTTATGGGCTTCTAAAACCGCAGTATGGATTGCTGCGCTGAAACCTCTCCGTAGGCAACACAGCTGAATTTCAAGATGATGAATAGAGCAATATTCTAGTTCCTTTTCGATTCTAGATATGACAATATTTTGTTCAGTCCTGACAAATTTAATGTGAATGAAAGCCATTTGCTCCATTTGATGGCTTCTTATGACTTTTATTTCACAGTGGCAGCAGTCACAGAGAAATGAAGAGCATCACAGGCCATCATAATCATATTAGCTCCATCATGTAGCAGCTAAATATCTTCACTTGCTATAAAATGGTTGGGACTAGTACACGAGGTATTCTTGCTCGCCTAGACCGTACACATAGTCAAAACCCCGTAAAGAACTTTCCGGGCATTTTGCTAGTCCAGCAAGATTTCTGCCACTTGAAATGTTGCCCTGCTATAGATTTCTAAAATCAGGACAATGGAAACCAATATGCCTCAAGATTCTTTGGCTCGACGCACCATGACACCCACGCATGAGCAAAATGATCAGACGCAACACCTGTTAGATGAGCTTTGCTTGCTTCACTAGACAATTATGTACGTTAGTAGGAGCTAAGATTTCTGAAATATACTTCCACATTGTTGAAATTGCCAAGTGCCAACTGCTGAGGATATCATCAACAGCACGAGAAAAGATCTAGTCTCTGTATAGGCAAAATTGAAAAATAACTCTTCGGAAACACTAGGAAGCCAATACAGATACTATTGATTCAAACATATTAAGAGTTCAGGCCAAAAGAGCACCATGCATGAACAAGAACTTAAGACTTAGGTAACACTAAATTAGCTCAGTACCTCTAATTGAGATGCTAAAATGCCAGACAGTGTTCTTTTGAATTTAGTGTTCCAAGTGCAAGTCATAATCAGTCATTGCAGAAGCAGCCAAGTATCTTAGAACTTTACATAAAAGATCAAGTCGTCAAGCTATGTTTGCTATCAAGTATAGTGTAAGAGAGCAGACTTGCACTTGGAAAAACACATTTCATTTAATGTGATTGAGGAAACATTTCTTTATTCTATTTATACATCAGATTAACAAATGATGCTTAATTTGTTATGTAAGACAAATCTAAGAGTCAACAGTAAAATAAGCTTCTGCCGCCAACCGAAATCTGTGCTATGGCTAGTTGAACGACACCCTATTCAACTGGTCATCATAAATTTTTAACCTCGTTGACCCAAACGAGGGTTTCTAGTTGTGTAACAGAAGTTGCAGAGAAGGCAAAAGAGGGAAATCTTCAATGGTGTTACTCGACCAAACAAATACCTCTCCATCAAGGACCAATCATGAACTGCATACAAAACATCAAGTACAATTATTTCTCGCTTCAGCCCATAAACAGAGATGATAATACGTCAAAGATAAATATCTCAGCTGCCACTTACGTGCAATCTTCTCTAACAAATCTAGTACTGTTTCAGTCAACAGAATCAGCAACCCCGCCTACATTGATATCAGAGTCTGGACAAGCAGCTTGCACCGATGTAGGCTTTTGAAAATCGCCAATTCTTGCTTGGAACTAGAGTAAGGAAAGAAACCATTAGAGGCTAATAATTGTGTATCATACTACTTCACTCAAGTTGGGAACCCATAAGAGGTAAGCTTATTGCATTTTCCTAATTTCATGACCATTCTACCACTGTCTCCTTACAAAATATTCTTGTCGATGGTGTAACCCCATAATTGAAAATGGTAGTAAGTGAACCTCATTAATGGTAAACCCTTATCCCTATAACAAGTAAACTCTGCATCCCATTGAACACCCCAACTAAGCAGACACCAACTAACCTGAGTGGATGTATGATTTGTTATGCAGCTGGCACTATTGACATTCTGCATCGATTCCTTTACACTGGAAGGGATGGCTGCATCTGTATTTTCCATGGTACACGGCCCTACAAAGGCAGAGGTATTTGACCCAATTCCTGGCTTTAGAAGAGGCACTCCTGGAAATGGAACTAAGGACGACAGACATGGCATCGACATAGGAAGGCCTTGACAAGGAAGACCCATCAATGGAAAGTTTGGTGCAGCTGTACTGTGCAAAGCAGTCGAGGCAGACACATGAGGCACAGGGACTTGTGTTCCACAATTTACGCCAACCATGCCCATACCCAAACCCATCCCGATACCCATCGGCGCAAATTGAGCCATCTGTGATGGATGTATGCGCTGAATTGCTGTTGGAAACATCATTGGCGGCATGTACAAGCCATTTGCCATTGACATCATCTGGTGAAAGGGGAAATGTACAGCAAATGCACCTTAGGAAGTCTAGTTTGTCTACAAAAAGGGTCAAACAATCATATTGTTACTTATTTTACAGAGAAATAGAGAGGAGGCTGGAGTACCTGCACTTGGAGTTGAAGCGTCTTCAGATACTCAATGGCCTCATCAAGCATAGATGCTTTGTCCACCTTCAATAGCAAATTAACAAAATCAGCGAAATAAATGTGTTAGACTGTCAAGTAGTAAATGATTCCCTTAACAGAAGTCTTAATGTTTGAACTGCACCTAGCTCATGCATGGAGGATTGAGTGTTGCATGATGAATATCGACACTCAAAGCAAGGAGTGGCAGATTTTGGTTGAGGGTTTATGCTTGATGTTCAACTTGACATCAAAACCCACATTTAGTTACAAATTCTAGTTATAAAATGCCAAACAGGTTCAATTAAAGTTTAACCTCAAATAGTGAAATTTATCTTGAAAGGTCATGGAACAAAGTGCAAAGCCTTTTTTTTTTTTTTTTTGGGGGGGGAGAGAGAGATAGAGGGGGTTGGGGAGAGGAATAAGTCATGCAGCAAAACAATCAAGCACAAAATTATCAACCTTATTGCAGTTTGGTATAAGTTCTTGCAATGCACGCATCTTCTCATTGATCCTGTCCCTCCTTCTCTGTTTATGATGGGGCAAATGAATTTCCATCAGACTATGATAGGGTGAAGAGCAACTTTTATGACAAGAACTGCTAATATACCGACAAAAAAGAGAAACCATCTATAGGCGATACAATTGTCGAATGCAAGGTACATCCATACCCTTTCAGATAAATTATGTACTTCGGCTGCTCGGCTTCTCTTGGAACTAGTACTGCGAGCAGCTGCTGCTGCTGCTTTCTTCACGCCAACTGAATCTTCATCAACATCCTGCACATAATTACAATTCTTTTTAGAAAATGAAAGATTAGATTCATGAGGACACCTCAAAAAGAACATAGGTGGAAACATTAGACTAACTTCAGCAAGGGCTTCAGAATTGTTGGTGCTAGGACATTTCCTCTTTAAACTGCACGATGGCGCATCTGAAGCTCTCTCTGCACTGTTTCCTGAGCAAACAGAGGAAGTAGAAGCAGCAAGCTCTGTCATCTTCTCATTATCTGGTGATCCTTTACTCGAACTGGCACAACAACTTTGATCAGCATTTTTATCATTCTTCAAAGCATCTCCTTGGCAAATCAAAGGCTTTGAGGCAACCATCAGTTGCTCCCTTTGAACTTGGCAATTTGAACTTGCTTCCGTCCTTGGACAAACACTCAAGTTACTCGCCAGATTATCAGCCATAATGCTATCATTAGTTGAAGAACACTTCTCTTGGCACGCAGCTCTGTCCAAGATCAATGAACCCGAGCCACTGGCTCTGGCATTGTTCTCTATATTGGCATGGGAAGGAGTGGCTACCCTTGCAAAATGAGAGAAGTTGATAAAATTAGAATTTTTGGCAGATGGTGTTGCGTCCTTAGCTTGACCTTTTTCACTTGTAGATCCAACTGCTAATCTCGGTAACCGACTAAAGTCTCCAAAAGTAGAATCATAGCTGATACCGCATTTACTAGAGCCCATAGAATCCATGACTCCTTGCTGAAGAGATGGCAGTGCTGTATTCATTCCCATTCCAGTTATCTCAACGTCTGCTGCAGAAGGAACCTTGGCACCGTTCACACCCGCTGGACCAACCTCTTTATTGTTACTCTTTTGGGTCGAATCAAAACCATACAGATTGGAAAGCTCATTTACCGGGACACCTGATAATTCAGGCAGGAAATCAGAGCAGTATTCATTTCGCAAAGGTTCATTGATGGGACAACTAAACCAAGGAACAATGTCCTCATCATGCGTCAAACACATTTCTCTGGGCGGTGAGGACGTTGGGAATTCACTCAGACCAGAGTCCGGCTCTGCCTCAAACTTTTTAGAATTCGAAGCAGCGCCATTGCCCACATCTTCATCGCTAATCCAAGGGCTCTGAGAATTGAATTCAGACAGTAAACCAAAACCAGGTTGGCTCTTTTTGGGCCTACTAGACTGTCCTTGCATCACGACCGGACCATTCTCCCATATAAGCTCAACAAACCCATCCTCTGGTCTGCAATATAACACACAAATTGCGCATATTGGGATTCATCTTTATAGATGAACTTGGTACAATAATTCACACAAGCATGAATTTCCAAAAAAGTGGGGGATAAAAATAACTCACATGAATGACAGATCTGCTGAACATGATTGGCCCTTGTCTTGTCTTGAATTAAGCTTCTCTTGAGCCCTCCTAAATAGCTCAAACAGTGGCATTTTCAAGAGTTGGAACCACTGGCTATGTCCTCAAATATGCATCAAGCCACAAATTGGACCTTCCACAAACATAAAGAGGCAAATCCTCAAGAACCCGGAAACACAGAGTCCACAAGTGCTCAGAACTTTTCTCTGCTTGAGCAAAACCCCTCTTCAAGGCAACTTTCAGGAGAAGAGAAATTAGTAAATAAACAAAGAGCACTCCTTTTATAGTCACAAAATTGCAGTGAAGTCGTTATCAGTACGTCTAAAATGGTTAAATGTAGTTTAATAAGCATAATCAAATAATATAAAGATTTGGGTCAAAACAATTCTTTAATGCTATTAAAGGACGCCTTCAAAGGAAAAAAAAAAAAGAAAAAAACCTCTGTAAATTGAGTACTTTCTCGGAGGAAAGTGAGATCCTTTGCACTTTATTGTACTAAACTTGGATTACCCAGAAAAGATAAATCCCCACAGATTAAGGAAGGATCACGCAGCTCATAGAAAACCGCCGAAAAAAAAAAAGAAAAAAGACCCGTTCTTCCACAAATAAGCAAGTGAAAACACCAGAACCGAATGCATATGACCGCGAAGGGACGAACTTCGAAGCCCTATCGAATCAGTCGAAGTACAAGTAACACTGATCCACATGCACTTAAAAGTCTGTCGAAGATGAAGAAGGAGAATCAGAGAGATTTGGAGATCACGAAGGGCCCAAGTGGGACGTGGAAGACGGCGAAATGTCTGCAGAACTGCAGGAGAGAGAAGGATTGCCGAGAAGATACACAGAAGTTCGTGCTTTTTTGGCGTTTAACTTGGGTCAACAGTGACTCGCTGCTGCACAAGGAATATTTGTCTAAATTTCAAGGGGAAAACAAAGAATAAATAATTATAGAATCACAAAATCTATATTGCCAAAAGGAGATTTATACTTGTTGGGCAGCGTCCTTACGATACTCGTTCATTAGTAAATTAAGGAAATTGATATAATTTTCAATGTACTAAGTATTCTTATGAAGTATTAGATCATTTTTTTTAAATGAAATTTTTACTTTCATAGCATGACACTTCACAATATAACACAAGAGCCACATCCGATCTAGTTATTAGTATATTTGGATTGATGTAATATCGACTTTTGACACGTTATTCAAACAAAAATTCATATCCCGTAATAACATATTTGCTAGAATAGGGTTAAAATTTTTTATATCTTTCATCTCTTTTTTCATTATTTTCATGTGAGATTCATTGAAAGCCGCCCCTTTTTTCTTAAGTGTGTGACCTAAGTATCATACGGACTCAAAATATCAAATTTACAACCCCTATCATGTTGATGTGGTGTCACTAAGTAATTGAGTGCAATCGTTTCGGATGCATGTTTGTTTATGACTAGTCTAACACAAGGTTGAAGATCATAATCCATGCTTAATCAACATGTCATATGATATAATCACCATCTATGATAATGTCATCTTGGGGCTGTAGATTCATTGCTTCGATAATGTAAACATGGAGAATCATATCTTTCTTCCATCCGCTTCACTTTACTAATGATGTGTGGGGTAGCCCTTTTCTTTCTAGCTTACTTCATATGCTTGACTTTTGGATCATTATAATGGAGTCCTTGACTTGCTCGGCATGACAGGATTTTAGAGAAGATTTGCAATTTTGTCAAAAGTAGTCCTCATAATATTTTGTTAATATTTTTGTGCTCAAAAATATATTTCTAAATATAATACACATGCTTTGGAAATGTGAAAAGGTAACCATTCTAGTATCTATTATTATTCGCAGCTTGTGAAATTTATCATGATTTTGATTGTCTTGTTCAATGCCTAGAAGATACAATCTTATCGTAAATATTCACCGTTAATCGGTTTCTCAAGGATTTAGTATACTTTTGCCTCCATTCTTGCAAGATCTATTTTTTCTTCTTTCTTTTTTAAAAAATGGTCAGTTTTTATGATCTTTGATTTGTAAAAGGAAAAGTGTAAATGGAAAATTAAAAATATAATATGATATAAAAGAGAGAAAGGGGATTGGACATTGGTCAACAAGTCATAAAATGGCTTGTAGGACCAATCATGGGTCAACCCACCCGGGTGCTTCCAAGAGTTCATGATCACCTTCAATGAATCACAATCTATATAAAATCATATTTAATCTCATAATCTACCAAAGATTTTGTTCTCCCCTTGATTAAGGCTGCTGAATTCTCATTATTGCCCTCTGTCCCGGGCACTGAACTCAAGGCCATTCTTGACTTTTCATGGATAACTAGCAGACACCTAAATCCCCCATTTTCATACAAGGCGGGCCCGGGAAAGATGGTGTCAGATAAAGCATGACGGCGACTGATAGGAGCAATAATTAAAGAGAACAGAAGAAGTTTAGAGATGATGATTAAGTCATTAAACTTAATTAAGAGGAAGAGAATATTTGTCTCTCTTGCTCCACCACTCTACATAGAGGAGAAGGTCTAGAGGAAGGATTTTCTTTAGTCAATTTTTTTTATTTTCTGTCGTCTATGATGGTAGCAATACTTTCCATTTCAATCCACTTTAAAAAATTGGTAATCCAACTCTTGCATGTCTATGTAATTATCTCTTACCTATTTGGCATGTTTATCTAAACATCCAAGTTATTATGGAAACTATATTAGCAAGGCATGTCTTTTTTAAATATTTGTCTTGACATATAACTTGTCTTATAGATACATGCTCCACGAAGAAGTACAGATTTTATTATCATTATTGTTTTGACTGTCATTTGCTACATATTTTCTACTTAATTTTCTTACCTTTATTAACCATTGTAATGCAATTATCTTCAAATTTTATGTCTAGAGTGTGTTCTTCTCCCTTCCTCATTAAAGAAGCTATCCACCAACAGAATCTCAAATTGGTTGGATACAACAATAGAAAAATAAATGTAAGTAAAAGTGAATATCGATAATGTTCATGTTAATGATCCATCTATCCAGGATGTGTTGGATGAATATGCCCCTCTATGGTCTATAAGCAAATCCATATAGAGAGCATAGCGGACAATACATTTAATAGTATGCTAGGGTCAAAGTATAGCTTAGTTATTGGATAAACCTTAATAAGAATACCAACCCTCTCCCTTTGTTTATGGAAGTTGGAAGAGAAAGGAAGACCCCCCGTCTACTTTATGAAAAAAGCCTCACCGTTGGTCTTAGCTCTGTCTAAATCAGTAGGTCAATTAGAATTGTAGAGTAATTCCACTCAATAACAGCATAGTGAAAGTAGGGTTGATTTAATCTTTCATAGATTCATTGTTGATTGAATGTAACATTTCAAGACGAGGCCATCTTATATCTAATTCAGATGTGGAGTGGGAGACAAGAGTGGGGACGTGTGCTCTGGACACAGATTTTAGAAAACACACTCAATGTTGATTTCGTAGACAATAATATGTGCCAAGTTGATTAGTTAAAGCTATTGCCCAGGTAAGCATTGCAGCCCCTTGAACTCTCTCTCTCTCTCTCTCTCAACATGGGATGTTGCCATTACTTGAAAGGATTTGAAGCAATCTTTTATGTGGCCTCAATCTCAGCATCCCACGTGACTGAAAAGAAGATAATATTGAGAGGAGAGACACAGAGAGAGATCAGATCAAGACAGATGAGAGAGGTACGACGAGGTGGAGTCAAACTGCTCCACGATCGTCCCATCAAACGAGACCCTCCAACTTGCTCTTGTCCATTTTAAAAAAGGAAATAGCACTATCTCACACAATTCATAGCGAAAATACACTCTTTCATGATTAATCTAATAAATAAAAAAATTAATATTACAAAAAATCTCAAATTAGCATATTCATAATAAATTTATTCAAAACTAATTTTCTGACTACAAAAACCCGTAACAAATTTAGCATTCGTTAGTTTCCGTTAAATTAAATTAATACAAACCGATATAATTATAACAAACGAAAGGTAAAACCCAAAGTTGATATATCCGTAAATTGTCATGTGTCATTTAACTCAATAATTTGACAATAAAATTTAATAAAAACTAACAAAGATAAATTTATCACAAGTATACCAATTTATAGTTTTTTATGATAAAAAAATTAATTTGATGTAAATTTGTTGTAAGTGTACCGGTTTTGGATTTTTCATGATATTAACCCTAAATAAAATTTGAAAGAATCAATAAGATTAGCACATCTTATATATTAAAGATTGAGATGAAAAATATTTTAAGCCTATCACACATTTAAACTTAGAACAATTGTTGTGAATGTGAGAAATCAATGAGACAAAAGGATTCTTGTCAATCGAGTGAAGTACTGGTCAAGATATTGGCGAGGATGATATTTTCATTACCGGAAGATCTTGTTTATATTAAAATATTTATATATTGAATCACATCTTCATTTAATTACTCAAATTTTTAAAATAGTTAGCTATGATTTCACTAAATTTTGCATGATGTCATGAAAGGAATCCTGAGTTTAAATCTTTTCAAGCCACTATCCCTCCCTTATTGCATATTTTCACACTTAACTTTTAGTCCAAAGTACAACCTGCGGAGTTGGCAAAAGCATAATGTATTTGTCGACACCTTGCAGGAACAAAATACAACCACATATATCCCTCTCTATAAGAAAGGAAATCACATAATGATATAGGCGGTTCTAGTAATAAACCTAATGTCGCCAACTAGCGAAGGTCGAGTCGACCTTTGGCACTCCATGAGTTAACCGACATCACACTTATGTAAAGTCGGTGGCTTGGCTCTGCTAATCTTCAATCAATCAATCAAAAGGTTTGTCTAATGACTAGTCTCTCACCAATCTATTTAAACCATGTCCATAACATTTACAATCGGTATAATTATTAGATGTTAAACAACACATGCATTTTACATCTTAAACTTTGAGAGCATTTGACAGTTATCTCATAAAATCTCATATGATATTAGAGCTGATAGTATATTGGTGAGTCTACAATTTGTTTCAATGTTTGGTGAATATCTTAAGGAAGGAATTTGGTGACCAACGCATTTCTAAGTGTGGGCATTGTGGTATAGCAACACGCCCCAATGGCAAACGTCATGGTTCATTTTAGAGAAAAGAGATTGGGATGAAGTTGGGTTTTAATGGATTCAAGTTAAGATATTTTGATGTAGAAGGTTACCTAAATTGAGGGGGAGTAAACCTAACACTAAGCTCACATCTAATAGGGAGATTGTTGAGATGCACGTTTGGATTGTATTCAAAAGTTATACATCGGAAAATTTGTATGGTGCAATTAATATATCATAGTTAGCCCATAAAGTTATGAGCCCATTAGGCTATATTAACTAATCACCTAATACCAAAAGGCTTTACTTAGAAGTATTATAGTGACTATGACAAGACATTTTCTTCAATTGCATGTCTTACTTATGTTTGAAGTCTTCTTTTTATTCTCACTATTAAGCAATTGCCTCTATTCCAGATGAATTTTAAAAATGTCTTTCTTAATGGCAATTTTACTGAACCTGTTTTATATAGACTAAAACGAGCTCCTTGTGCATAGTACTCTAGTTT
Source organism: Eucalyptus tenuipes (assembly GCA_014182365.1). Taxonomy (NCBI): domain Eukaryota; kingdom Viridiplantae; phylum Streptophyta; class Magnoliopsida; order Myrtales; family Myrtaceae; genus Eucalyptus; species Eucalyptus tenuipes. The sequence goes on from CM024538.1 coordinate 16,717,036, forward strand.
AGTTCCACAGTGGAACTTTACCTTGTTTACATAGAGTATAATGTAGACTGAAATAGGCTCCTCATGCATAGAAGTAAAGCCTAGAACATTTCCTTGTGCACGGTACTCTAAATTTAGTTTTGCCATGGAACATCTTGCATTCAAGTCCAATCCCTGTGATAATGTTCTCTTCGTTCAACGAACGTCCCATGGGTATTTTTGCTACTACTATATGTGGAAGACATGGTTATTACTGGCGATAATCATATCGGTATTACCAAACTCCATTAGTATTTCAATCAGTATTTTGAAATGGAAGATCTTCAATGACTCGATTACTTTCTAGGCTTGGAGGTTGCCTCAAATTCCTCTGGCTGTTATCTTTTTCCAGAAAAATATGCCACTGATCTTCTTTCTTGAGTAGTTCTCACTAATGCCAAGATTGCTACAACTCTCACTAAGGCAAATGGCAAATTTGAGACAACAATGGGACTGCTCTTTCAAATCATACACTATATTGACAATTGGTTGTCAATCCTATATATCTCACTATTACTCATCATGATATTGCCTATGTTATTCATGACCACCGGCGTACAATTCACTTTGCTAATGTTCTTCATATTCTTAACCATGTCAGTGGTACCATATTTCATGGTTTTAATATTTCTGCTCACTCTACTCTAGAGTTAAAGGCTTATTCTTATACTGACTAGGTTGGTAACCCTCTTGATCTTTGCTCCACTATACGCTACTACTTCTTTCTTGGTACTTCATTCATATCATGGCGCATCAAGAATTAGACCATTGTTGCTCAACCTAGCACCGAGGCTAAATATCGTGTTCTTGTTGATACAACATCAGAATTGATATGGTTGCAGTGGTTATTAGAAAACATGAGAGTCCGTCATAATGGTGGAATAGTCCTTTACTACGACAATTGGAGTGCCATTCAAATAGCCCATAATGATGTTTTCCATGAGCACACAAAGCACATTGAAGTAGACTATCATTTCATATAATATCACAAACTTCATGGCACTATATGACTTGTTTTCACTTCACCTGTTGATCGGATTGATATCTTTACAAATGTACATCCATCTGAGCGTTTTCATTATCTTTTTTTTTAATTCCTGTTGACTTCTTCTATGTCATTTATGTTTGGGGAGATGATAGAGATTTTTTTGATTGATTGTAATTGATATCGTAATATTCTATTATTTTAGATAGTCATCATTTAAAACTTATAAATAGGCTCATAGTCCTTATTATTAGGCATCGAAATACATTGAAATACCTCAAATCTATCTCTCACATTATTATATTTTTAATTACAATCTTTACTAGTCACTAGCTGGCACGATTCAACACATTCGGGTGTGGGGTTGCAAGTCACTTATGCGCACAACGACAACCAGAAGGATAAGGTATCCATGCAAGTACAAGGCAACGTTTCTGAGAAGTCTATATAAATGCGACAGAGAGGTGGTAGATAGGACGTGAGTATTTACTCACGTAGTTTATTGCAAAATCTAATTAATTAATTATTTGGTAAATTTAAAACAAATCATTGTTCGCATTCGTATATTTGCACATACACGATACATCCACCCTCTTTCAAAGACAAGGTACATTTATTTCACAAAAAAACGGATGATTTAAGATATAATTTTCTAAAATTAATTATTTGTATCGTTTGAAATAATTAATTAATGAATAATGAAATAAAAAATGTTTCATTATTAGTAATCAATATTTTCGTAAACGATTAAATTTTTTCTTTTGTTTATTTTAAGGAAAATATTTTCAAATCATCAATTCTTCATGAAACAAACGAAGCATGTACATGGGCTAATGCATTCTTAACCTATATTAAGCATGCTTCTAGACTCTCGTTCACATGTTAGTCACAATTCGATATTATATATGTGCGGTTGTTCTCAATTTGGCTTAAGTTAATGGGAAATGGGATACTTGTAAGAGCACCGAACGTGCTTCTTTAATTCTCGGCATTATGAAAATTTAGAAATAGATCCGTTAAATCTCGCTAGAAGTCAATTAAATGGACGATTCATACGCATAGTGGGTATGAAGACGCTCGCCGTGTATGTAAAGGCGATATAAAAGTTTTCTTTTAGGAAAATACGATGAAATTGGGGATTCATGGGACCAAGTACGAATCCATTTGCTTTCGTCTGTTCAATTTCCCACTACCTACAGACCATGCTTTCTGCTTCCCTGCAACCTGCACATGTGTCTGACACTCCAGACACCACCAGATATTGTTAAAAACCACATCCTAAATTTTGGCATGTCCGGTTGCCCTCCCCACATTTGATTAACCTCTTATCTGTTTTTCGTTTTTCGTGTGCCAATTTGCCAATATTTAGGGCGTGTCTGGTTTATTTATTCGTCCACTTTTTCTTGTTTCTCCTTTACAATGAGCAAGCAGCATCACAAACATTGACAAGTTTAATGGAGAAGGCATCTAAGAATCCTTCTTCGATGACCCTACGATGCTTTAATCCAGTGTACAGACAATGAGGACTACATTTTGATAATTTGGTTCTCTTCTAAGTTGATTAGGGTATGCTGTAATAGCTTGAAATGTTATTTTATACTCCCATACTCAGATGTCGTTGGCGGTGATGATGACGAAGGTGATATAAGGGCCTTGTGACTTTTAAAGTTGAAAGCCAACATAATGTGTTTAATTAGAGTGTGGTGGCTGACATAACTGATTTTTAAATGTGGAGCATCTATTTCTCCAACTTCCTAGCATTATTCTCAATTATTTAAATTATCATATTTTTATGAGTATTTTTTTTGGATACTTATTAAGGGCGTGAATGATAATCATTCTCGGTCGAAATTGATTTCTAAAAGAGAAATAGATTTTTTATTTCTTTTTCTAGATGAGTTTCTAAGCAAAAATACTCGTTTGATAACGACACAAAATTTCTACTCTACAAATATAAATTCGTTTGATAACGACATAAAATTTATTCCTTTCGGACGGTGGCAACGACCGACGACCGGCAGATGGCGGGCGGCGGGTGGCGGCGACCGGCGGCGGTGGGCGGCAACCGGTGGCGGCGGACAAGCGAGGTGGCAACATCCGACGGACGATGGTCAACGGCAGTGGATGGATGACCGATTCTTAGCAAAAACGAACGATGAAAAGAATTTTTATTTCTCATTTATATTCCAGAAATAGAAAAGTAGAGAATTTTTACTTCTAATTTATATTCCAAACCTATTTCTAGAACAAGAATCTATTTCAGAAATAGAAAAATGAAATAATTTTACCAAACAAATTTCTATTTCATAAACAAGTTTGGAATAGAAAAATTGTTTCTGGAAACAAAAACAATGGTTTGTCATGCATCCCCTAAGTATATTTAGTTAAGAATAATTCATGTCAAAAGAACGTGTTAAATAGTGTCATAAGGGCCATAAATTGCACTTTAAAAACATACATATGTCTTTTTGAGATAAGTGAGTTTTTGGAAATGTGTGATTGCTCAATTTTTGGAAATGTGTGATTGCTCAATTTCCATAGTGTATAGATCCATGTTTTTTACTATATTTTAGTAGCTTTGGCTAGTGCTCTTGAGGCACTTGTTAATAAGATCCATTTTGAAATATCAATTATACAAAACATGATAAAAGTCAATGCTTCACGGAGAAATAGAACTCTTTCCTATTTAGATGTCAATATTGCGCTCGAAATGAAGTCTAAACTATGATAATATGATCTTTTTACTTAATTTGAATCACATACATTTCTTTAACTCTATTATTTTCCAAATGTAATTTGTAAATTGGGTCAATGCATTCGTTTGTGCTTTTTCCTCTAAGTAATGTTACCTTTGCAAGCATTCGGTTCATGTGCGCGGCTAGATTTGATGGGTCCACAGGATTCGTTAGCGCACTTAAAAGTGAGCTCACATGAGGTAGTTGTATGCAATAATAACTCCTGTAAGTATGGTGTGACGGTGCTTTCATGTTGGGCCAAATCATTGTACTTTGCTACTTTCGATCAATGGGTCAATGCTTCCACTTAGAATGGGCCGTATGCTTTCAATCAGAAATCACTTTGCTCTCAAATTGCCAAATTATTTTGAAAAGGAAGCCCTTAGAATTCATTTTAATCTGAAACGCCGGAAGCTTGTCAAATTTTATGACACAAATATAAATAGGTGAAATTGACTAATCAGTTCACAACCTACTGTAAGGATGCCAGTTGCGATGGAAGTGATTTTCGGTAAAAATGATTATAAGGATTACAAGGGAATTTCGTACAAAGATTTAGGATAGCAATATTGAAAAGTTTAGAATTGAATTGATATGCATATTAATTGGATAACTTTCCCAAGATAAATATATATAAAGACATGTATCTTTTTCATGACTTCTTTTTAATTTGACTTCCATATTTCAAAGTTTTGAACGAAATGAGTAGGAAAAGAATGATATTTTTCTTATTTTAGACAAACGGACCCAAATTTGGACAAAATGGGGTTGACTGAAATCTTAAGAGGTAGTTTGAAAGAAATCATCTTCAAGAGAAGCAATAATCAAATTGATTTGATGATTTTGATTACTCTTTTGTCACTAATGAGATTAAAAATATTCAAGAAATGATAATCTCTTGCTATTGTGTTCTTTTTAAGGCTCAAATGTACTTGGTCGTGCGGACTTTCATCAATAAATTCATCATTATTTGATCGATTTCAAAATTGCACATCTTGATTGTGTGCAGATCGTCAATGATCGCAATTTGATCTATTAATCAGTGGTCATTTTTGAATGCAATTAAGGTGCAAAACATCTAACTACTAGCAAAAAAATAAAAAAAGCAATTCCTTCTTGCTAGTAACAAGAATTTATTTATTTTTTAAACTACTACTGCTGCATATACTACTACTACTACTCCTCTTGCTCCTACTACTCCTGCTCTTACTGCTCCTCGCTCCTCCTCCTTGCCGCCGCCGCCGCTACCACTGCTGCTACTGCTACCACTGCTACTACTACTACTACCACACCTTCCGCTTTGCGCTACCACTACCGCTGCTACTACTGCTACTACTGCTACTGCTGCTGCTGCTACTACTATTTCTACGAAGGCGAGCGAGACTCGAGCTTACGGCGACACCCAAGTAGGCTCGAAGGGCCCGAAAATGCCCAGCAAACGGTTTGTTGCTGGGCTTCGGTTCTGTGGCTGAATCGAAGAGCTGGTAAAGGGCTAGGTGGCTGGTCACGGAGAGGGGGAACAGCGGTGACAGGCGGCGATGAGGACGGGCTGGAATGGCGAAGAGACGGCTTGGTCGACGGGCTGGCTTTGGCAGACGCTGGCACAGGTGGATGACGGGCTCGGGATGACGATCAAGTGGGGATGGCGCGAGTAGGCGGGCCAGCAGGATTGGAGCTGGCACAGGCAGGCTACGGCTTCGGTGGGCTTGAGGCGGTTGAGCGGACGAAGTAGTAGGGATGGAGGGTTGGTTGCTGGTTGTTAGCTCTATGTTCAGCAACAATGGAGAAGAGGGAGTGAGGGAGAGGGAGAAAGAGCTGCTGCTGGAGAAAGAGGGGACAAGAAGCCACAAAGTCAAGGAAAAATATCCGAAGAACTCAAATGCAAGGTCCCACCAGCCTTAGCCCTTATCTTGCAGCCATTTCACCTCCAAATCTTCTCCAACAAGCCAAGGAGGGAGTCCAAATTTTGCAGCCCCGCTTAGCCTACGAATTTCATGTCTTTCCTTCCCAAATTCAACTCGATTTCACACAATTAACCTCCAATGGATGGCCAAAATGCTGAGGAGGAAGCCCACACCACTTTCCATAATTTTCCTCTCCAATTGATCCATCTTGAATGCTAAAAGTCCACCCAAAAATGGCCATCCGAATTTCTTGAATCAATTTTGCAGAATTTTTATTTTTCGCCAAAAATCTCGGGCTTCCAAAAACTCTTCCAAGGACGAGTCGACATCCTAAAAATAAATTGTGACATGCAAGAACTTTTGATTCCTAAAACCGGGTTCAATATCATGGTTAATTTCAACCGGACGCGATTTTAGTGTGACATAACCTACCGGGTAGCTTTTAGGAATTTATAGTGCGTTTGACCTGTGGCCGATTATTTTCAATCCATATTGTGCATCTTCAACTTATTGGTGACTCTCGGTTGTCGTAAAAATCTCAAGGTTTCAATTACGGGCATCGGGTATAGAATCGACAGAAAAATCGGTTTAGTGCCGTTCGACATGAATTTTACAATTAGGTGAAATCACCCACACTTTAATGACATGTCTCTGTCGAATCGACCTATCTCAGGTCTCTAATCGATTTTAATGGCCGTATTGACCCTTGCAAATTAGCACGGTCAAATAGTCGATTTTTGATCGAATTCTCAAGTCTATCGCGTTTATATCCCTTAACGGCTTCGCCTGATAGATTAGTTATCTCGTGAGTAATTAACTCAAAGAAAAAGTTTATAGGCCTGTCGATGAAAAGCTCATTTCATATAATCGAGACAGGATTGAAAATCAAGATGTCACACTCTAAGCTTTGAAGAACCACGGAAACCAGATTACGTCTACCAACTAAAGAAAGCCCTATACAATCGGAAACAAGCCCCTCGTGCTTGATATGAAAGGTCAACAACTTTTCTCATTCAGAATGGTTTTGAGAAAGATAATGTTGATATAACCTTATTCATTTGGAGAGAAGGTAAGGAAATTCAATTGATACAAGTTTATTTTGATGACATTATTTTTGGATCTCTTAATGAAAATCTTTACAAGAATTTTACTAAGTTGATGCAGGATGAATTTGAGATGAGTGTGATGGGAAAATTAATTTTTTTTCTCGGATTGCAAATCAAGCAAGAAGAAGAAGGAACCTTTATTTTCCAGGAAAAATATGCCTAAGAGCTTGTAAAGAAATTTCACATGGAAAATTCAAAGAAAGTGGAAACCTTTATGTCTTCGCCTTCAAAGTTCAACAAAGATGAAAATAGAAAGAAAGTTGATTAGAAGCTATATCGGAGCATGATTAGCCCCCTTTTTATTTTACCGCTTCAAGACTTGATATCCTTTTTAGTATATGCATGTGCGCAAGATTTCAATCAGATCTTAGAGAGTTTCATCTTTTTGCAGTAAAAAGGGTTATCAAGTATATTAATACTTATATGTCCCTAGGACTTTGGTATCCTAAGAGAGCAAAGTTTGTGTTAACTAAGTATTCTGATGTTGATTTTGCAACAAGTAAGATTGATAGAAAAAGTACATCTGGAACTCGTCAGTTGTTGGGCAACATGCTTGTGTCTTGGTTCTCTAAAAAGCAATCAACGGTAACCTTATCAAACACTGAAGCTAAGTATGTTGCTTTAGGAAAATTCTCTAGATAAAGCAATAACTAAAAGACTATGGAGTAGTGGACTCAAATACAATAATCAAATGCGACAATATAAGTGCCATCAACTTGACGAAAAATCCAATCTTACACTCTCAAGCCAAGCACATAGAAATCAAGCACCATTTCATACGCGACCACGTCAATGACGGTAAAGTAAACATTCAGTTGGTTGATTCTCAAAATCAGTTGGCTGACATTTTTATAAAAGCCCTTGACAAAAAGTCGTTTGACTTTATTCGCGTTAAACTTGGCATTATTAATCCTTTTGCTTCAAATATCTAAAGGCAGGGTACATTAGAAGATGTCGTGTGGATCCACTATTATGTTTTCAAATTTTGGTAAGAATATTTTTGGAAGCATATCGGGTATAATTTCTTCCTTAATTAAATTTATTGCATATATTTCTATCTGTCTTGGAAATTGTTTATTTTATTCTTTCCAAAATTGTTTTACAATTTATCTATTTTCCCTCAAAAATCTGATCTTTCTTTAAAACCCGTTAGATCACGACAATTCATATTCCATAATATGTAAAAACTTATTCTTTCTCCTAAATACTCCCTCTGCAAAACCCTTATCGTATTTTCTTTTGTCTCGGCAAAAGTTCTAATCTTTTCTTCACTTTTGGAACCATATCCTCGATAACTGCTCCTAAAACGAAGCCTAGACCTTCTAGTTCAAGAAGATCAAATTGCATTGTGGGATTACAGTCTAGAGTTCGTGGAAGCCTTGAGTTCTTTGATCTAACTGACTCTTCAGACAGTGTTGAAGGTATAGTTGACAAAGAAACCACTTTTGAATATTCGCAGTTAAGATTGATTGTAGCTACTCTTAAGGCATTAGGGAATAGTGATGACATTATTTCGTGGCTTTTGACTAAACATGGTTTTGAGAGCCAAGAGGCATTGGAGTTGGTGTTCGTTAATCCTATTAGAAGTATGCCCTCCACCAGTGTTGGTGATTCGAGTGCTGTAAAATCTTGAAAAGGGAAGGAGAAAGACACTAAAACTTCTGCCACTCAGAAAAGGACTAATCATGATGGACGAAGGGGGGATAATGATGAAAAGCTTTATGCAAGTTTCAGGAGGAGAATCACTAAGTATGTGATGGATGATGATTGTGCTAATAAACTAATCAAATCTAAAGCGCATTAGTAATACTTCATATCTCCGATGAATAGGAGAGTTATTAAATAGAGAATAGTCAATTTTTGACTTTTTCGAGTCTACTGGTATTCATCTTGAGCAATTCTTTGACGATCGACTACTCACTGCTTTGTGTGTCACTGAATTTCCTACATACCCTACTTTGACTACTTATTTCTATTCAATGCTTTCATTTTACTCAGTAGCTACTATTGAGTTTAAAGTGTTTGACAAATCTGATTCAAGCATGGGATCTAGCCAAATTGTTGGGGGTCAGATTTTCCGAATCCAAGCCTATAGACATTGATCCTAATGTTGCATAGAGACAACTCTCTAGTTTTGACTTTATTAAGAGATGATAAATCTCATGTCTCTCATAAGTTGTTTCCCTTAAGACATATTGTACTTCAAAAGGTTATTATTAACTGCTTACACCAAAGGGATCTTCAACAATTGATATTTCGCGATTTGAAGCCAAGTTGATGTGGGCCATCTTAAATGGTAGCTCTTTCTCAATTGCTCATCTTATTATTCTACACATGTATAGAACCGTCGTGAAGAACAAGGGGCAATTGCCCTATGGTTCTTTGATCACGAAAAATTTTGTGAACTGGACATTGAGATCCCTAAAAAGTTGAGCAAATTTCAATTACCTTTATTGAATATAGATGAGCAATTAATGCGGAAGATGAATTTCCGGCATACCACCCGAAGGTTGGAAGAATACAAAAGGAAGACTTTTGGAAGTTGATGTAGATGAAATTGTACCAAATCTAGTTGATCGTCCCACCAAGAGACGAAGGATTGCTGAACAGACACGTAGCTCTCAAGCCTTCCTACAAAGGCTTAATGTAGAAATGCAAATTGAGTCTAAAGAAGACATGGTTGATTTGGATGATACTATCGATGCATATCAGCCTAATACTGATGATGATGATGTTGAAGAAGAGAATGAAGCCGAAAGAGAAATAGGGACAAGAGTGACTGCAGATCAGTCAGAGGATGTGACTATTGCAGAACAACAACAAAAGGGTGCTGAGGATCGACTTAGAAAAACTGATGATTAAGCTAAAATAGGGACAAGAGTGACTGCAGATCAGATAGAGGATGTGATTGTTGTAGAACAACAATAAAAGGATGCTGAGGATCGACTTAGATAAACTGATGATCAGGCTAGTATGGTGGATGTTAATCTCACTCATGATCTAGAAAGTGCTAACAAAACTGATGAACATCAGGAGCCTACCTTGGATAGAGCAAATCATTATTGGAGAGCAGGATTTTGCCTCGCATAAAGGCCCTTGTGGAAGCTGAGTCCTCTTGAGTTATAGCATATATTAAGGGGGAGCTTGGTCGTGCAGAAGACCCTATGGAACAACTTCCCAAAACATTCCCATTGAGTTTCCTAATGATGCTGACAAAGAAGCTTCTATTGATCAAGGAGCAATTGCTAGTGCTGAAAGAGCTCAAGGAAGTCAAGCAGTTGCTAACACTTAGGACATTCATCAAGACACTCCACTGTCTCCAGAAGTTGTTGTTGATACTCCTGTTGCTGACCCCATTTCCATTCCTATTGAAACTGCTAACATGACTGGAGTTCTTCATGATGTTCGAGATACTCAAGAAGTTCGTGTGGCAACTCTTCCAATTCTCGAATCTACTATTGAAGAAGTCCCTACAGCTGCAACTCATAGTATCACCATCGAGCAAATTACTGATCTTGCTCATTCTTCTAACCCATTTGTGCAGGATAAAGGGAAAGGGATTGCAAATGTTGAGGGGGAGTCTAACACTGTTAGACAAAGGCAATAGGACATCAATATGGTAATGAAACTTGGGGTAAAGACTGACCCATCAATTATTCATGTTATTGATAGCATTGAAGACAGGTTATTTCTATGGACTTTACTCAGAATGATGGAGCATAAGGATAAGATGGGAAAAGACCAAAGAACTTAACTATATTTCTCATAACCCAGGTTGAAGCACTGGACACCAGAATGACAAACATAGAGCATACCTTGGATCATATGCAGTATTATGTTCTTGTTCAACTGCCACCGAAACACAAGGTTCCTTCTCCAGCTCTTACTCCAGCTCCCATTCCATATGCTGATCCAACCCAACCATGATGTGCTTGTACCAGAACCATATATACTAAGTATAATTCTATTGTATAGGTCATCGTGAATTTACTAGAGTGGGTTTTCCACCGCTTTGTCATTGGAACATTAGTGGTGAGATAATTTTCTCGTTAAGGGGCTTTGATGGTTCATTTAATTTCGACGGCGATGGCTTGTTGATTGGTGAGGTTTGCTAATTCGTAGTTCTGGAGCTTTTAGATTAGCACTTTCAAAGACCACTTGTAAGGCTTGGACCTGAGTGTGCTATGAAAGTGGAGACATGTTTCCGCACAAAAGATTTCAATGTATATACTTGAGGTTAAATTATTTGTTCAATCAAGAATAATGTATTTATTTATTAGAGAATTGAAGTCAAATTAAATTATATTCACATTCAAGGTTTAAGTTGTATGGAAATTTAGGTCATTATAGTTTTTGGTATTAGGGCTAGGTTAACGGAGTGATAAGGTTAATTAGTGACTAAGAGCTTAAGTTAGAAAAGAAATAGTGGGACTATGCATATGGAATTAAGTTTTGAGAGTAACTTCGTGGAATAAGGATTGCAGAAATGATAAGTTTTGATATAGAAAGTCATGGATTTGTTCATTTAGTAATCTAGGAAATAACTTTGGGAGACATGAGATGATAATATTGGTTGATTGATGTCATGACAAGAATGGATTTTAGAAGTATTAAGTTTTAACTATAAGTTCCTGTGGTGAGTGATGATCTTTTGGAAGTTTAGGATGTTATTCGTAGTTACAAGCTATTGATAATTGGTTGTTAGTATGCAAATCAATAGGCTTTGGTTATTGGTAATTAGATGGATTTGAATTACGAAGCTTAAACATAATCTATAGATAGTAGGATTGAGAGTTAAGTTATGACCAACTGAGATAGGTCAAGATTTTCTTATTAGAAAAGGAGAATTTATATTGGAATTTTTCATACATTACTTGGCGACGTTTGATATAACAAGAATTGGTCTTAGAACTAATGATTTAAATTATAATGAGGAATATAAGAGTATTTGTGATTTATAGGTCCGCATAATAGGTGTGACTTCATTGTCAACTTATGAGCAGTAGGTTATAATCTTATTTAAGAAGCCTCGTGGAATTAGTGGACATGGTCAATTTCAATTGTACTTTCCTCTCAATGAAAGGCAAGTGCTTAAATTGTTGATCTAAGAAGTGATAAGTTTATGTGATGATCCTTTAGGTTGGCAACTAGAGAAAAATAAAATAGAAACTAGATGAATTCTTATTTTAGTGATTTAAGAAGCTAAATTCATCCAAACGTGTGATGATCATTTAAGTAGTGATATTAATAAGATTTGTAGATTAAAGACAAACTCTTATCTTGGTGATTTGGGATAACAACTATTCAAATTTAAGTGATGATCTTTTAAGTAGTGATATTCCTTATAAGAGATGTGAATTAAAGACGAGATCTTGTTTTGATGGTATCTTATTCCTTAGAGAGAAATATAGTAAATTGCCTCGGGGAAGACAATAAGATGAAATTTGAAAAAGTTGATCTTTTTACAATAATTATGATTGGAAGTATTGTAATCATTAATTCAGTACATTTATATTATGAATCTTGTCTTGGATATATTGAAAGTTAATTATTTGGTGGCGCTAGAAAGGACCAATTTTGAAGTTATGTTATCGATAGCTCTAGTCGAGGATTTAGTAAGATCATGAAAGGGTTTGATATAATAAGTAGGAGTAAAATTACATAACTCTTCAAGTGGATAATGTGATTTTTTAGGGTACATCTCAATTGAGATGATGCAAATTGATGGCTGGTAAAAGTTAAGTTGTGGTGAATATGAAAGATGCAATATATCATATGATGGATATATCGCTAGTTAGCTACTAAGTTTCGACAAATGGAAAGAGAGAAAAGTTTTGTAAAGGTATGACATTTTCGAGATCATAAACACTATTTAAGAATTGGTAATTCTTTGAATTTTAGACGAAAAGAAAAAGAAAAAGATTGCTAGAATGCTACAGTAATGTGAGCTTTTGTGCACGATAGATCTTAAGTAATAATTCTTGGTGGATTTGTTTGAGGATTATAATGTAGAGATTGAAAGAATAAGCTGATTTGAAATGAGATATTGTGCAATAGAAATAAGGAATTTTAGTATTCTTATGTAGAAACCACTTGAGGCTATAGAAATAGTACTTTTGAGGATAAACGTGTTGCAATAAAATTTAAGGAAAAGCTTTGGAAAGAAAATGGATTAGACTTTCAATTGTCTGATGATGAAATTTTAAGATTTCATGGATATTTTATGTGCATGATGATCCCGATTGAGGAATGAAATATCTAAAGAAGTTTGTTATAGTTACTTAGTGTCCTTGTTGAGGAAATGCAAAAGTGGATCCTATACATTTACTAGATTTTGAAGCGTTCGAGAAAGATAAGAGAGTGACTTATATGGAGAGGTTAGTACAATTTTTGGATCTAAGGAAATTTCTCATAAAAAAGAAGACTATTCCTTTAGCCAAATTCTTATAGCAATATCTTGCTCAGAAAGAAGTGAAGTAGAAAGCGATGATGAAATGAGACACAAATGGTGCACATGACAATGCCTCTTAAGTGGGGAAGAGTTTTTTTTTTTTTTTTTTTTTTTAGAAATAGTTCTTTTCTATTTCTATTCCGAGGAATAATTTCTGAGTAAAAGAACGCATTTGGTAACTACACAAAATTTCTACTCTTGAAATAGAAAAAAAATAGAAACGCATTTGGTAATGTAACCGTTTTTTTTTTTTTTGTATTTATTCGTTTTTTATTCTTGCTCACGGATCGTCGACCACCGAACGTCGCCCGCCGCAGCCAGTCGCCGCCCGCTGCCGCTGTTGCACGACCGTCGCCTACCGACCGTCACCACCGATCGCCGCTGCACAGCCCATTGGCCAGCAGTGACGGGCGGCGACGGCGGCGGTCAGCGGTGGCTCCGGGCAATTGGAGGTAGCCGTGGCAAGAGAGAGGAACAAAAGAAAAATAAAAAAGAAAATTGGCTTATTTTTAGAAATTGTTCCAAGGAACAAGAATCAACTTATTTTTGTTTCTCATTTCTGCTCCAAATCTATTCCTAAGCTAACTTTCTATTCCAGGGAACAGAAAAACAACTAGGCATTATCAAACAGATTTCTGTTCTTTTTTTGTTCCAAGGAATAAAAGAACAGAAATTGGAAGGAACAAAAACATTACCATGCAGGCCCAAAGTATCCTTAGTTTGTTTGGTTGATCAGGTGAATCTAAATTTCCAAGAACGAGATTTTTTTAAGAGGAGTAGAATTGTGACATCTTAAATTTTCATTGTATTTATTATGGATGTTGTCACGCCCCGATCCTTTGAGCGCGTGCCCATCCCTTTACGGTCGATTAAATAGCGACGTCCTAAGACGCATAACCGACCCATTCATTTTAATGCACATGCGGCAGCGGATAAATAATCCCCAGACAACAATTCAATGGGATAGAAAAGTAGGACTATAATTTTTGAAACTGGGAACAACACACATATATATAACAAACCAAGTCATAAATATACGATACAAGCCAATTTATTCATAGAGTCTACAAAACCCCCGGGGGGGGGGGGTGTTCACTAAACTACACTTCCTCATCCTCATCTTCATCCTCTTCCTCATCCCAATTGGAGCCTTTAGCTAAGTACACCGGGGACCCTGACCCTGGATATGACATGTCCGGTTCCACGTCCACCACTGAACCTTCTGGACGATCTGCTATGTCTTCCCCAAAAGCGACCTCCAGCACATAAAAATAAACCTCGAACTCCGGTATGGGCCATTCTCTTTGGCCATTTCGCTTCTGGCGATACCATGATCTGTATTGATGGGGCACCATTTTGGGTAAGCCCGCATCGACCTAGATTATGGATTTCACCAACTCATACACCAATCCCCTAGAGTCTCCATGAAGCGGGATGAAGCACTTATGTTATGTCACCTTCTTAGGCTAACCAAAATGTTTGTGAGGAGCTGCCATCTATGGGTCGGAAAATGTTATCTCACAATGGGGTGAGACAACGTCTCAGCAAGTTCAACCCCCTAAGCCTCGACTAGGAAGAAAATATGCCCTGAGGGCTGCCTAAGCACAATCACGAGTCAGATGACTTACCTTCGCTTTAGTTTTTTCCTACAAGTCAATACAATTCATCACATCACATCAATAAATCAAATCATCGCATCAAATCGAATCATCGATCAGTCAACCCAGTCAATTGATGTCCACAAGATCATTACACGGTCATTCCATTCAATTACTCATTCCAACTATTAATTACGGCCACACTCAGGCACGACTTACTAAACGTTCAGCGGTGAATTACGGCCCAACAAGCACAGCCTGTTCCAAATTCGATGGTAAATTACGGCCCAGCGGGTACAGCCATACTTCGGCGGTTAATTAGGGCCCAACGGACACAACCATACTTTAGCAGTTTTCTTGGTCTAACTCATAACATCACGCACAACATGCGTCACCTCAACTTTCAATAGTCATCTTACTACGACTATAAACCATCGATGATTATTCACCCACAGCCAAGAACGTGGTATTCCACACTTAAATTCCTCGGTTAAAATAATACATTGGCCTATTTTTCTCGTGTTAAAGATACTCGGTAAAAATAATCGTGTGTGGGTACACGGTCGATCTTGGCAAAAAATACAATATATTTATTTTCAAAATTCCCACCATTTATATAATTAGTAAAAACATTTTAGGCGCTGTCAACCGACGCCCAGTAATTTTCCAATTAATTACTTAAAATAATAAATTTTGGGATAAATACCCAAAGTTACAAATCACACTCAATTTGCACAAAATAACAATCAATTAAATAATCATATCACACCATTGTAATCAGCATAAAATTCCGGTCACCGACTATCCCAGTCTAATTTTCGAAAAATAATTAATTAAGGAAAATAATTAATAAATGCAAATAAATAAGACTTAGGCCCGTAAAACCTAATTAAAAGCCGAGACGGGCTCGGAAAATTTTCGAACCACTCTAGATAAATACTAGAACTTGTCAAGGTTCTAATTACACTACTCTAACCACCTAACATGCAATAACGATTAATTAAATTACTAATCTACTCTAACTATCCACCTAATCCATACTTACTCTAAACTAATCAACCCTTAAACTTCATTAACTTACTAAGCAAGGATTAGTGAGTTAAACTCACTTGTTTAGTGATCCGCTCGGATCAAAACGACGGGGACCTGAAGGGGGTCGAGAAACTCCAAAGCGAGACCGCCTTTCGAGGTCCGGAAGGCCACAAAAAGGGGCCAAACAGCAACTTGTAAATCCAGAAGCTTCGGTTACGGTCTTGGGTCGAACAAGATGACCGGTGGTTCGGCCGAGGTGAAGACGGGCAGGAAGACCGGCGGAGGCTTAAACGGGTGTGCGGGCGGGCGGACGGCGGCTCCGGCGACCATGATGGCGACGAACGGCGGCTGGTGGCTTCGGACGATTGCGAGCAACGGCGAAATGAGCGGCCGGAGACGCGGTAGGTAAGGAGATCGCGGGGGCATGCGGGCAAGCGAATAGCTGCGAGGGGCGACCGGCGGGTGGCGAGCGACGTCGACAAAGGAGGAGGGGATGCTGGTCGATCTTATGGGTTTCTTGGGAGCTCAAAAACCACAAGTAAGAAGGAGGAGGAGAGGTCGACGGTAGGGGAAGAAGGGGGACAGCTCTTGGGCTTGAGGGGGCCACCTTTGGTCTTCAACCTCATCCTTTGGTTCCCTTGACTTGGCCCTACCACCAGCTGGCTTCCTCTGCCCAATTTTCAGTAGCCAACTCCCTTCTAGAAGCCTTGAGATGGTCCAATTGTTGGGTCCAAGGGGGGCACACGAATTTGCACAACATTTGGCTCAATTTGGATTAAATCCTTACTTGATTCAACTCAACTCGACCTCTATAAATTCAACCATCATACCCTTGATCAAATTGGCATTTTTCCTTACCAATATAACCCACTTGCATCCCAATTTCGCGATAAAAAATGATCATCTGATTTTTCCGGTCCAAAACGGCTCTATATTGACTTTTTCCGCCGAATCTCGGTTTGCAAAAAAATTTTCGAAGGCTGAGTCAACATTCCTAAAATGATTTGTGACATGACAGAACTTTCAATTTCTGAAATTGGATTCAAATTTGCGGTTAATTTCAACTCGACGCGATTTTAGTGTGATCTAGGCCATCGGCTAACTTTCAGAAATTTTTAGCGCAAATGACTCGTGGTCAATTTTCTTCGAGCCATGAACCTCTTCGATACATTGGCAACTCTCGATTATCGTGAAAATCTCGAGGATTCAAATACGGACACAGGGTACCAAAACGATAGAAAAATTAGTCTAGTGCCGATCGACGATAATTTTGTAATTTAGTGAAATCACCCACGTTTAGCCACACATCTTTGTCAAACCGACCTATCTCTAATTTCTAATCAATCTTTACTGTGCCAAAATGATCTCTGCAGATGAGCACGGTCGAGTAGTCGATTCCTAGTCGAATTCTCAAGTCTAATGCGTTAAAATTCCTTAATGACTTCCCTAGATAGTCTAGTTATCTCAGGAATGATCAGCTCTGAGAATAACACTATAGGTGTGTCGACGAAAAGCCCGATTAATTTAATTGAAAGCAGAACTGAAAAATTCAGGATGTCACAGATATTGTGTTATATATAAATAAGATTTATATTTCTCCATACGGAGATCAATAATTGTCACACGATTTTCTCTATCTCTCGTAATCAAAATATTAGCCACTTGTCACTAATGTGCTTGCCACATTCCTTAGTTCATCACGTGATTTCTTACTTGCAAATTACATCATTTCTCATATCTTTATTTTTTTTTCAACTTTAGCCCTTTGATGCTCTTTAAAGCCCTTTAATGCTCTTTAAGCTTGCAAGCCAAGAGTCCTCATTCATTGTCCACGTCTCCCTCATTTTCAATCATACCTATAGATTTACATCATGTATGACCTCAACTTTTGCTTCAAAATTACAAATCGAATAACAATTCTTATTCATGCATCTACTTGGGCCATCTTATGCTATTTCCAATATCATATTCATTAGATACTCAAATTATGCCACTTGTTATATTTTAATTTGTATACATCTCTTTGTATTCTCCGCCAATTGTTTTAACCCTAATAAACTCATGACTTTTAACTTTAGTCAACTAAAATGTATTGATTTTAATTAATGAGAAACACAAGTCAAGGTTTTCTCTATTTCTCATTAATGTTTGAAATGATTGCAATTCAAATAATGTTTCCTCATTGATTTATTTTACTCGGTAGAGTTAAGCCATTTGTTACGTTCTGGTTCGACCGCATCCCATTCAATCTCAACCTAGTGTTTTAAACCCAATGTTATCATTACTTTTTAACCTTGGTTAATGAATCTAATCCATTTTTAACTCTTGTAAAGTTCTAGTACATCTCCCTTCTTTGATTGTAGGAGCTACTTCAAGTATTCAAGAAAACTTCTACTCATTCTTATAAAGAAAAAGAGAGCTCCATGTCTCTTTCTTTTATCTTTCATCTCACACGCGTTTGAAGAAAAGATGAAGGTCTCACGTTTATATTTCTAAAGTTTCTAATTTCACCATTTCTAGTGTTTACAAGGTGAACTGTTGGGTTTCCTCTCCATTTATCAAAATAGTTTAGTTATTTAAAAAGATTGAGCGTTCTTAATCTTTGTTCTTGTTTATCTTCCTTTGAAAGTGGTTAAAACTTTGAGTTGTCCAAGTTTTATTCAAGGCAAGTGAAAACTATAGGAGGTAAGTTAGATTGATCTACTTGGTGCTCTTGACTTGATTGATCGATAGTTGTTAAGTTTAGTTTAAACTTGGATGTTAAGTGTGAAAAGATTATAATAATTGCATGACAAATTGTCGTGTTCTTTTGACTTTAATCAATGAGTTTCCATATATTGAGGTTGTAACTAATCAACCTCTAGGAGATTCAATAGTAGATTAAACTAAAAAGTGATATTTTCATGATTCAACCAAGTTACCATTTACTAGTTAAGCATTGATTATTGGGTTGTCAATGTTATATTGTCTGTTATTTGGGTTGTCAATATTATGCCGTTGATTTTTGAATTGTCGATATCATGTTGTTGATTATTTGAATTATCAATGTTCACGTGATCGATTCTCTAATAATGTTATCATTTGCTTGCATGAGAAATGACAAGATGTAAGCATATTATCATCATCACTGACATATGTGATCATGAGAAAGGAGACGGGAGAAGTACACCAGAAGTACTTTAACTTACGTACAACGCTTACTTTATTGCCATAACTTTTCGCCGGCTCACTTAAGTACCAAAATTGGAGAAAAACGATCACTTAAGTGCTTCTAGCAAAAAATTTCGACTAGAGAAATTACGTGACTTTTATAATTAATTTTTTTTCTAAGTTGGCATTCTTTGCCACTGAAGTGATAACTTTTTTATTAAGATTGGTACTAAAGTGATTAATTTATTACACTGAACTGATCATTTTTTTACAATGACTGGCATTGAAGTGATCGCTTCTTAACATACCATATGACTCGTCTAGGGTTTTTTAGCACTGAAGTGATGACTTTTTCATTAAGATTGAGTGATCACTTTTTTACAATTTACAATGACAGGCACCAAAATGATCACTTCTTAACATGCCATACGACGTCGTTTAGGATTTTTTGGCATTGAAGTGATGACTTTTTCATTAAGATTGGCACTGAAGGGGTCATTTTTTAATAATGATTGGTATTGAAGTCACAATTTTTTTACAATGACTAGTACTAAAGTGATCAATTTTTTAGCTCACTATAAGATGTCATTTAGAGATTATGATGATTAGGTATGCTAGCAAGCTAGGTAATATTGAGAAATTAATAAAATATTCTCACGTCAGATTTCCAACGAATTAGATCGGAGTTGGCACTTAAGTGATTTTTTTAATCAAAAAATGGCACTTAAGTGAGCTTGCGAAAGGTTGTGCCATTAAAGTGAATGCCATATACAAGTTAAGACACTTCTAATGTATTTCTCCTGAAAGGAGATGAAAAGATGTTGTGGATGAAGTGTTGATCTTATGAATGAGTGTTGAACGTGTGACTGATGCATGGGAGATTATATGATACTAATGTTTGTATGCATGACACCATATGACCAAATTTGTAAAGTATTATGATTTGTAAATTTCAACCGTATAGTGGGAGTGACGATGCCCCAATGTGTGTCAATGTGTGTCAAGATACCTTGCTATGTGATTGAGATGCCCCAAGGATTGTTTCAAAATGTCTCGAGAGTTGCGTGTTTTAGGATGCCTCGAGAGTCTTTAAGAGGAGAAGCGATAATGAATGTAATGCATGATCATGAGTATGTATACATTCATATGTTGTCTCATTGGTGGTAATCATGTATCATAAAATATTCTGCCATCTACTTACATCTAAATGGATATTTGTGCATAGTGATGAGATGCTAGCTGATACCGGTGCTTCATGAAATAATATGACATTCTCTTTTTCTTGAGTAAATGAACTTATGTATTGATGTTAATGCTTTTCATTGGCATATTACGTTAGCAAAGAAAGAGCACTTGCTTTTGCATATGTGAAGCACGGTTATCTTGTATGACTTTAAACTCACGTTGCATTGCACCAGGTTGACTATTAAGGTGGCCTTTTACCTTAGACTTAGAGACTTCACTTACTAAGTTTTGGCTTATCCTTTATTTTTTCAAATTTGTAGGATGGATCACCCTTCATTACTACGACTTGGGGTCCTTATATGTTTTGGCTGTGATTTCCATGATGTGCTTGTATCAAAATCATCAATAGTATACAGTAAGTATAATTCTATTGTATGAGCCATCGTGGGATTGTTAGATGAGTTTCCCATCAACTTATCGCTAGAACATCGGCGATGAGATAATTGTATCGTTGAGGGACTTCAATGGATCTTCTAATTTCAATGGCAATGGCTTGTTGATTGGCAAGGTTTGTCAACTTGTAGTTCATGAGCTTTTACATTAATGCTTCCGAAGACCATTTGTAAGGCTTGGACTGGAGAGTGCTACGAAAGTGGAGACCATTTGGGTCTCTGTACAAAAGATCTCCATATATATTAACTAAGGTTAAATTATTTGCTCAATTGAGAATAAAATATTTATTTATCAAAGGATTGAAGTGAAATTAAATTATAATTTGCATTGGATGTTTAAATTGTCTGACAATTCAAGCCGTTACAAGACTCTTAGTCTGGAGAGTGAATGTAGGCTTACACTATGCTGAACGACTATAAAGCTCTAGGTACATCTTTCTCTATCTCTCTGCGTATAATTAATACTATATAATATGAGCACACTGCACTATTGATATAACTAGATCCTGCTTATATAAACATTCGATTTTACCCAATTATGCTTATATCAAATTTGATGCTTTTAATTCCGCAATATTTTATCAATTCAACCGCCCCCCCCAACTCTTCTCTTCTCTATGTAGTACTGTTAGCCAACAACACATATTACATATTTTCAACTTCTTCAATTTGTAGCACGTGGGCCAAGAGCAATATGAACGGGAATTTTCTGTGGTTAAATTTTAGGTAGGGTCTTTGATAGGTGAATATAAGTTTGATGATAATTATTGGTTTAACTGTATTATGAGGTGTGCATATTCTTTTTGTGGATTATAGAAACTCTAATCCTGTATCCAACTTCCTGTTTTATCGAATACATAGATGGATGTATATTTTGATAATGAGTTTGTGTTGGTTTGTGCTTGAAACTACATCCTTATGGTAGCCCCTATATTTGCAGGAGGGCGCGTGACAATTCTCATCCCCTATTCCGACATATTTTTCAATTTTTACTAATAAAATTGATCATTCAACCAATCTATCATTTTTCTGTCGTAACCCTACTAGATTTCTTGAATTAGTAATTGGTAGTAACTTCTTATCATTTGTTTGCGTACATGTGATGATTGCCATCTCAGTGAGATGAAATATATACAATTATAACCACTGTGTGCGACAAACGGAGGCGTGAATAAAACTTAAATGTCATTCAAGCTACCATTAAAAGTGCACCTACATATTTGTATCGTGATTGATAAATTCAATAAGATCTAGTAACTGCAGCTCTTTAGTTAATAACTCGTACTATTGGATATTATGATTGCTTATTTAGTAACATTTGTGATCAAACAATATACAAAACTGGCATGATCATAACGTCATGTGAATGTAGCCATGAAATATTAGATACATGTCGCACAATCTACTACTAAGGTCCTCATCAATATATACATGATTATCAACAACTATGCTGCACTTCAGCATCAACTTGTTTCTCCTCGAAAATCACTAGCATGGATTACTTCGTTTCGTGCAGATATATATAGTAAGTTCAGAACAAGTGTACAAGTGACAAATATCTATCCTCCTGCCCCCAGCAGAGAAGGAAGATACTTCAACCTAGTAGTGTTGTCTATTGACTTCTAGATAACGGGATTTCCATATCCATACTTTCGATTATAAAAACAAAATACTTTGACGCAACAAAAAAAATGATTTCATCATTGTCTGATCAGCCACAGCTAATCCTCGAGACATCTACATTCCAGCACACCCATCCATACAGCGTTTATCAAGCAAGAATGGGCTGTACCAATGTCAGTGACCCGGATCTGCTCAACTTGATTCAAAACAATTTGTTTCACTGAAAATTTAGAAAATATTTTTCATGAAAACCATTACGAAGGAAAATAGTTAGTTTTTCTTTATTTAGTGATTTAGGAAAAGTGATTTCTTTCTCATCAAAAGAATAAATCATTTTCCTTCAATCTAAATTTATCGTTTTCAATTCAAGGAAAATGTTTTATATAGAAGGATTAGTTTTGCGTCACTAGAACACCGAAAAGTCGGAAAATAATTTATCGGAAACTTTGCGACCCCAAGCCTCTTTACTTCCTAGCCCCAATTACACCACCAACCCCAGATTTGAGTCTATCCTCACCATTAATTTCCTGACCTTGACCACTCCTAAATCCTCCTAATCAGCATGAAAATCCCAGCCCCTTCACACCGGTTTGCCTGCCATTTCAAGCGAGTCCAGAGAATGTCCAGAGAAGTGGAGCCAATCATATCAAAGCTCAATTCAGGCAACTCAATTGGCCATACCCATTTTTAGACCACGGGCAATTAATGCCAAACCAATGGCCAGACCAGACCTACTAGTTTTGTGACATTCTCCACTACTATTTAAACGACCCTAAACCCTCTTGAGCAAACACCCACAATCTCGACCATAGGTTTCCCTGTTTCATAAGCATTCTTCCCTTCTGTGCTTCTCTTGATTTCTTCCCCTAATCGTCTTGTGTTTTGTGCTCTTTTGTTTTTTCAGCCATGACGAGAAGGAAGGTGAAGCTTGAGTACATAGCCAACGACTCCTCGAGAAGGGCGGCATTCAAGAAGAGAAAGAAGGGCCTCATGAAGAAGGTGAGCGAGCTGAGCACCCTGTGTGGCATCAACGCGTGCGCCATTGTCTACGGTCCCTATGACCGTCAGCCAGATCTCTGGCCGCCTTCCCGAGTGGCTGTCCAGCGCATCATCTCGAGGTTCAAGGAGATGCCGGACATGGAGCAGAGCAAGAAGATGGTGAGCCAGGAGGCCTACCTGAGGCAGCGAATCACTAGGGCGAACGACCAGCTCAAGAAGCTTAGCAAGGAAAACCGTGAGAGGGAGGTAACCAAAATGATGTTCAATATCTTGACTAGCACATTCACTGGCACCGCCCCGGTTTGGCCAAGCCTGAGGGTGATGGATCTCCATGACCTTGCGTGGGTGGTCGACCAATATGCTAAGGACGTCGTCAAAAGGTCCGAAAACCTCAAAGAGGCCTTGGGGATCAGCGGCGGCGAAGTTGCGGCACCCCTGCCACCGCCGCCTGATGTGCCAGCGGAGGAATATCCTGAGACTGAAGGAGTGAGGCAAGTGGAAGCGGACACTGGCATCCAAAAGCGACCATGGTTCCTCAACTTGGCCAATCCCCCAATGCCCAATGTGCCACCATTCTCTGGGAACGACCTGATGCTGCTTCCATTTGGTGGCAATCCCAACAACAACACCACCAACAATCCCCAAAATGTTGTTTGGCCAAACAGCAGCAGCAGCAGCAGCGGCAGCGACAATCCCCCAAATGTTGTCTGGCCAAACAACCAAAGCGTGGTTTGGCCAAACAACCATCCCTTCTTTCCTTGAGAGGAGAGGGGGATAGGGTTTGTGGTCTTTGGATTGCTCGAGGGATTATTTGGACATCTAAATTTCATAGATATTTTATGTGTTTTTCAGCATTATCGCATGGTTATCTTTTCTGTTCATCGTTTAGCTTAATTATGTACCCCCTTGAGTGATCCAACTGAATTGTCATTTGTGTTTTATTTATATGATATATGTGTTGCGATCTTTCAAGAATTTCTCAGTCCTTATGGAGCAGTCAAGGTTTCTTACTACTGCGGCAAAATGAAGCACATCGGATGACAACTTCGTATTAGAGAGATTTTCAGAGGGTCGATCTTCCGTTTTTTTCATAGAACAAACGATTATCGGTTCATAATCTAAAAAGGACAAGCCTTTTCACGTAGATTTTCATAACTAAAGGTGGGTAGAAATGACCACTCCATTGAGTCCGTGGATCCTTTAACATTAGTCAATTTCATAATCAATATGACTCCTAATATCCGTTTGTTTCACAGAAAACTCAAGATTTGGAAAATATTTTCATTCTCGACAATAATTTATGCCAAATTATTTTTGTGATTGATGAAAATTTTTTACGCCCGTTCATTTTTATAAGTGATAAAAACATCATTTTCAGAAAATATTTTCCAAATCTTGAGTTTTCTGTTAAACAAAAGCACCCATAATGTCTAATCTATTTTTTGATCGACAAGGAATCAACCATACCTATTTTAGTACACAATTATTGTTCTTAATCCTTAATCTCGCCTTATTTTCCAATTTGGTATATAGCGTGAATCAAACCCATGTTTGAATCTATTGAAAAATGGAAGAACTAGGTAAATTTAGGAAGCAGGGTGCAAAAAACGGATAATTCGTTGAACAAATGTAAAAGAAGAAAAACCATATACTAACTCATGGTGTTTATTCGGCATAAGGATGATGATGTTTGAATTATATTCTAACGCGACATGATATTTTAGGCATCGCCCGAGGTGAATTCACAAGCAATTGCAACGCTCATTCATATTATTAATAGAAAAGGAAATGCATGCACGGATTGGTTAGCAAATTTGGCCTTACCAAATTTTGAAGCAAACAAAGATTTCTCTGACCATCGCGTGAGACCGACCACCCGTAGAAAGGAAAGAAAAAGCATAAAAAGGAAAAAAAGAAGAAAAAAAAAGGAAAAATGAGAAAAAGAAAAAAAAGAGAAAAAATTTAAAAATTATCTACATCAACGCCGACCACACCATGTAGAATGGCCGGTGTTGATTAGACCATGAATATTTTCCAATCAAAATTTGATCGGAAGAACTACATTGATAATTAGTTAAAAAGTTTATAACTAGATTTGCACAATTAAAATATTTACAACTGAATTGACACAAATATAACAAGTTTATGACTTTTTTAATAATATTCCCATATAAAAGTAAGTTAAAAGGGCCAAGATGAAAAGATTTGTGCAATTAAGGGCGACAATGAAAATTATTCATGTAGATTCATTCTAATTCACAACATTGGTGGACAGTCGATAGGAACTGAGTATTCTCATGATGGACCTCAGCATATGGTTTCGTAATGAGTAATTAGCTTGTTGATATAGTAGAATAAAGCATCTTATGACATCTCGCTCTCGACAACTTGGGAAGGAAATTAATGTACGGTGGGAGGGAGTTGATTTGATGAGACTTAAGATTTTCTTTTCTTTTTTGGTCTCTTTGACGGAATTAATCCCTTTTTCTATTCGAACTCAATCCAAAATGTAAAAATTTTCCCGATTTGGAAATTTTTGTTTCAGGGATTTAATAATTGGGGATTCATAGATTTCGTATTGATTGTTATCATTTTTAAAACATTCAACATTTAAATTGCCATGGCTTATTTTATGATCGAGTTTTAGCAGGATTTCCTGGTATGTCTATGATTACCATCTCGAGCTTAGTCCTCAGTGCGCCGTGCGGCCTTCATGATCATGTAACTACTCACTTGAACTCAAGATGCCCTTACGTATACTGTAGCCACTTAACTTTAGGTGAGAGTTCAAAAAAGGTTTAAACTTCTTGCATTAATATTAATTCAGTTGTAAATCTTTCAATTGAATTAATTTAATCTTAAACATTTTTGCATTTGTATCAATTTAATTTGCCCGATCAATTTTGGCAAAAAATCATTGATGTAGACTCCAATCATTTTACGTGGCACAATCGATTCTAAAGTTGATCATTTTTAATAATATTTTGACCATTTATTTTTTTTATAATTTTTTTGGTTTTTTTCTTTTTCCTTTCTTTGTTTGTTCTTTACTTCTCTTTTTAGCTGAGGCATAAGCGACGGCATCTTGGTCCTCACTGGCCATGGGCTACTAACCATAAGGATGATCAGCGTCAACGTTAGCAATTTTCGACTGAAATTGGTTGAATTGACTAAATTGACACAAATTGATCAAATTGAAAGGTTTATGACTGAATTGGCACAAATATAATAGGTTTGATATCTTTTTTTTAAATACTTTTCCCTTAACTTTAGTTTCTACTAAAAAAAAAAAACTTGTAGATAATGATCAATTTGTTCCATCAACCCAAGCAAAACCAATGGACAAACAGGTGGAATGAAGAAGCTAAAGAGAATAATTTATACTATTTAGCACCAAAGAGCTTTCGCAATCGAAGTACTATGCAAAAGAAAATTTAAACAATTCCAGATATTTGTGTTGATCGTTGTGCACTTTAGAATCAACTAAGGACATGCGAATCTGAAAGTTGTTCCTCACCAAGAACTGTTTTCCATCAATGCCTGGCCACATCCCAAGGAAGATTTTTGTTTGATCGGTGGGACCTATGAATAAGATTTAATGAATGAACAATTTGAAAGTTGTCGTGATATATCTCAAGCTGATAAATACAAAGTTGGATCTTTAAGAAATGTTGCTTCTACCTCACGGATTCAATTGAGATGAGAAAAAGCTGCACGTGATTGAAACCAAAGCACCTTAAAGTACCGAGGGAAAGGCAAAGATAGCACCAGATGCTTGGTGGAGTTAAAAGAGAGGATTCTCGAAGATATAGGTGTCTTGAAGCACGGGGTACTACTATTGTCCTTTTAGTTGATCGGTTCATAATCTATAATTTAATCCGATGTTTAATGTCTCGTCTTTTTCCCTTCGATTAGACGTCTGACCCCTTTCAAAGTTCTTCAAATTGGTCCTTACTGTTTTTAATGATAAACACCCATTTTGATTTAAACAGAGCTAATATTGTACGTCATTTCAATAACGCATAAGCTCAAAGAGGAAATGGCACCTCCAAAGCTTAAATGAAGTATGCTAACGACTTGTTTTAACTATATCTAATATGGGATTTCTTGTGTGTTTTGCGTTGCTACATAAAGTTCATTTTCCGTGGAAAGATCATGTGGAGCCTATTAAGATATATAACCCACACTTCACTCTCTAATAGCTTTATCTTTTGAAGTAAATAGTTCCACGTTCTATAACAATCCCAATATCAAAATTAAGGATCTTGAGTTCAATTCGATATCCTCCTTTCACTCAATTATGGGTTTCCTTAACCGCTTAAACAAGCTGAGTATATAATTATTCCCCCAATTTCAAGTGAGTCTCATGTGATGTTACATGCAATCAACCCGAGGGTTTCTTGCAGAATAATTATCTTGTTGTATTAAAACTAAAATAATTCAACTCTAGATAACATCGCTTGTTGTCTATGCAAGATTGGATGGGGCAAAATCATCAAATGGCACCACTTAAATATATGTAGAGGCCCGAGAATAAAGTAGAAGCGACAGTGACTTCAAAAGGTCTGGGTTGTGAACAGCTCTATCATATTCCTTCGCAAAGAAGGGAAAACAATAGCACCAACCCCACTAAGCCATTTCAGGATTAATCTATGAGTTTATGGAATTGGGACTTATTCTCAGGATTTTTCAATTTCGCATTCTAACGTTAATATAAACTGCACTTGAATGTGCTAGAGAAATTACCATGCATCTAAAACAGTAAAGAAATTCAGCGAAAAAAAAAAAAAAGAACAATTTGCGGCATCCACAAGATTTATTACTTGGGTCTTACCTGGTCCATGAAATAAGTAGGGTACTTCATGGACTCGGGATGACACGGCTTAGACTCTCATGTTATTCGGCCCGTTGAAGTCTTGCTCGTGATACCGATTACCGTATGTCCTGTGTGATTCTCTAGAGTACTTAAATTTCAAGTTATGGCCTTAGATAGTTTGCAACAAATTGTAGAATCAACGAAGAAGAGTATGGTAAACTAACTCCACATCTCACTTTGCCAAGTGAGTTAGCATTATAATTCATGTCTATCCCCATTGAACTACAATTTCTCATCTGTCCATCCATACAAATGTAATACAAAAATAAGCACATGCGAAAAGTTCACAAACGCAGAAAGAAGCCATTTTTGCCTCAGCATCAGATCAGCGGAACGAGCCCTCGTTTCATCTAAATAGCGGCGATTGCGGGTCGCTCGTACTCCGTGAAACGACTCTCGTGGACTTTCTCGATGAAAGCAGCAGCTTTTCGGTCGATCCCAGGCTCAGCCACATACCTCCCTTTGTCATAGTCACTCGCCCATACCTTTCTCGGAGCCACAGGTTCGTCCCGCGCATTGTTCACTATTCTCGTCGTCGATTTTCTGGGCTTGAAGAAGTTTGAGAAAGAGAAGGAAGGTGGAGAGGTTTTGTTGTTGTAGCTCTTGCTCTGCTTGTTGTAGCCCGCCATACTAAGGAGGGTTTTGATCACTATGCACTCTCGTTTTGAAAGTAGGAATTTGGTGATTCTAGGGAGTGTTTTTCTTTGGTGAAGTTTCTCTTGGGTTTCATCTGGGAAGCGGGGCTCTTGTACTTATAGTAGCAAAGGGAGAATCTTTTTGGCTAAGGAGAGAGTGGGAGAATTCGAGATAGCTCCAGCCAATGATGAAGATATTTAGGTCCATGTACCGACTGGAATAAATTAATAAAGAAAGAGTTGCCGAGTTTGGACCAGATATGTTCCAAAACTATTTTGTCTAAACTCTGTGGCGTAAAATATTGGGATATTCCTTCCTAGATGGGGAAGAAAAAATCACACTCGGGAATTGGGGGCCCTCAGGTGGGGAGGGAAGACTCCACCATATCTCGTAAAGCGTATTTGAGGAATTGGTAAGTCGATATAATAACTGCCCGTGTCGGTAGAGGTGGAGGGATGAGTGAAATACCTCTGTAAGGTCGACTTGTATTTCGCACAGTATCTCTCAACCGACTTATCGGCCTTCTACCCCCAATAGAAGAAAAATTTGTAGGGTTTTAAGTGCATTTATATTAGATCGGTCTATGAAAGTTTGGTTATGCTTTACCCTGAGACCTTTGGAGCTTTTGCAGTGTAACTCATGTATATTTGCACTCATTCTTTATTATAAAGGATAACGTGTAGAGTGCAAATTGAGAGCCGTAGTTACTCAATGGAAGCATATTGACAAATTGTGAAAATTAAGCCTTGTTCAGATCATCGAAATATTAATTTTCTTTACCCTAATTTATACTTATGATATTTTGGTCAAAATTTGAAAGAAGAATTTATATCTCGGGTTTTAAAGAAACTATGGAAAACTATGTATGACTTCTAGAAGTTGATATTTGCTCCGCATGGCTTAATTCACTTGGTGAAAAGTTATTTGCTCAAAAGCATATTTCTTCTGCTCCGCTACTTTTCTCCTCTGACCCTTATATTCCGTCTTGGGCACGATTGATTTCACGTGCAGAACACTATTATATTAATTATTTTAGCAACATATTTTATCTGGAATGGACTGCTCTTGCTTCTTATCAAACCTATTTTTTCCTTTACTTAATCTATTTCTTCATTTATTTTTCCACGGTTTTTTCATCGATTGATCCCGAGTGTTCAATACTAGCTTATTCTATTTTCTTTCTGCCGGAAGATTTTCTTCTACCGATAGAGAATTAGGGACCAAAAGCATAATTAGAAATTAGACATAGGAGCAATAAAAATGAGTACTTTGGTAAGAGTAATATAATTATATCTTCCTTTTTATTAAAGCACTAACAAAAAATGCCGTAAATGAAGTCTGCCTTTTCACTGTCTTTCAAAAGTTTGAGCTTGCAAGATTCCAAAATAATGGAATAATCATGATAAGACAGGGAGATCAAGGGGAAAATGATAAGACATAAATAGATAAAGATAAAAGAAAGTAATCAAAAGAAGTTGGCCAAGGTTTCTTTTTCATAATATATATGTATATATGTATATATGTATTTACACACACATAAAACATTCTTATTTCCTAAATTTTAGATATACTAAAATTGATTAACTAAATTTTTTAATTAAGACTCCATTTTTTATAAAAATAAATGATTTAGAAAATATTTTTCTAAAATGATCGTTTATATCACTTAAAATAATTAGTAAATGGAAAGTATTTTATTATTAACCATAATTTATGTCTGAATATTATAAACAATGAAAAAAATTTCATTCGTTCATTTTTTTAAGCAATTCAAGTGATTAATTTTAGGAAAATTCTTTAAATAATTTATTTTTCCCTAAATAAATGCATCCTAAGTATTTGGTAGAACTTTTATCGAACATTTCATATCGTCTACCTATTAAAAACCTATCTCTAATCTACCATATCGCTCTGTATACTAATCTATTGAGTAATTTCTATATATACTATTATTTTCTTTCAAGAGAAAGTGATGTGCTTTCTTTCTTTAGGTAAAAACTTCTTTATGCTGAAATATTTTATTATCTTCTTCAGCGTTCGTTAAGATATACGCAAGTTCAAGGAGTTCTTTGAAAAGCTAATCATAAGAAGGGAATCTTTTGGTACATTTTATACATGTGTTTTTCACATCATTAAGTTAATGATTTCTTGCTGTAATCACGTCGATTAAATAAATACTTCTTTTTTTTCTTTATTTAAGCAGAGAAGAAGAACGATTCCTATTGCTCTTTACTGGAGTGTTACCTGAAAAAAGTCTAATAGCTTTTAATAATGTAAACGCATCGATCAACGGTTAGGGTTTCGTTCATCGTGGCACGTTGTTTAATTTTTAATAAAGTAATCTTGTAATAATTTAGTTCGTATTAGAGGAGAGTTAGGCAGGGATTGAGTGGAGAATGTATGAGATACTTCTGAATTTGTTGGCAAGATCATGTACTCAACAGATCTTTGATTACTATATATGCATAAAAGTACAATTATTCACACGTGTTTAAAACATTTTGGGGGTCTGTGTACCATCTATCTTTGCCTCTCGTTATATCTTATGGCAAAAGTTAATAAATAAGAAAAATAATATAACATGATCATTTCGTCTGTATCCATCTGTTCATGGCTATAAAGGGTGCCTGCTTATACCCCACCATAAATATCGTATTTTTGAATATTAAGACATAAAAATTGATTTAAAAATAATTTTTAATGGGGCTTGCTTGTGGGTCATCCAATCCATACTTATACTTTACTCCATCTATGATGGATATATGGATTGAATCTAAGTAGATATTGACCCAAAAAAAAAACATAAAAAGTGGCTGGCTCCCGCTATTTCCACACCAAAAGTAGCTGCTTCCACAGCCTCGGAATTAGACGATTATAATACTAATCAATTTGAAAATTGTCCTTTTCTCAATAGTGAATAAGTTTCATGTTCATTCCCCCTTGTGGTAATAGATTGTAAGTTTCTTCTTTTTTATCTCCTCTTGTTAGATTGTGTTGACACCTAAATTTTGGCGATCTGGTCATTTATTTATTGCATAGAAAATTAGGGGTTAATTTTATCCCTGAAAAAATATTAATTGCATAGCATATAGATTTAGGTGCATTTTGTTTTTTATTTGCATTTTTACTGGACCAGTGGCGGATGGGTCAAATTAGTGGTTTTGAGTTAACAGGTCGGACTAAGCCCATGAAAAGTACAAATTGGCCCGAGCCCCTTTTTTTGAAATTGAGATTTGAAATGAAGATTTTTGGAATTTAAGAAAATCGGGTTGTGATCTTATCTTTAAAAATCAGTAGAAAATATTTAGGAGATAAGGAGAATAAAAAGATTTTTGTGATAAAGAGGTTATAGAAATCTTCGAAATATCCCACGAAGATTACATTTTTCTTGCTTATAAAAGGGCCGTGTACGGAGTTCAATCGGGGGGCTTCTTCCGTTTTGTTCCTGGGAGAAAATAAAAAGACAAAAGAAAACTTTTCTTTTTGTTTCCTACGGTAGAGGGGCTCGAAAGGTCAAAAAGTCAGCAAAGGTTGCAGAAATTCTGAAGACAGCGAGAGGGAGGAGACGTGCGGGAGCAGGAGAAAAAAATTAAAAAAGCAAAACACAAGACTGCTTCATCGTCTCCTTCGTGCAGCCACCGCCGCGACTCGCTTGATGCGCCATCGCGACCCAGCCCGAGACCAAGACACCGCCGAGTCCCGCCTCACCGGAAGCCGCCGCCGACCCACGTTCGCCGCCCCGCTCACGCACGAGCGCGCCCGTCGCCGCTGCTCCCGTTCCGACCCGACCGTCGATACGCCGGCCGTCCGTGACCACCCAGCACCCGAGCTCCGTCCCCGCGCCGCCGCGGCCGAAACCGGCGCCTCTCCTCCGCCCGGATCTGCTCGGCTTCGCCCGACACCGATCGTCCCCGACGTCGCAGCCGCCCGCGTCCTTCGCCAGGGATCTGCCGAGCCACCGCCGCCGCGCTCCCCGCTCCGCCCGACAGCGCTCGCCACAACGTCGCCGGTCCACCCTTGCCTGTTGGACCACCATCGCCGGTGCCCCGAACGCCGGCAGCTCCGCCCGCGACACCCCCGTCCCGCGACCGCGACCGCGCGCTGTCGCTCCGCCTTGCCGGACCTCCGACCACCGCTCTTGGTTGAGTACCCACGGGCTGCCGAGCCCTATTTTGGAAAAAAAGAAAAAAATCAAAATCCAATTAGGTAGTTTTTTTTTATTGTTCATTATTATTTTACTTATTTTGTCATTTAGTGAAATTATTCCTTGGGTATGATTGAAATTCCAACATGAAATAGTCTCTCAAATTAGGGATTGACAGTTCGATTTTCGCGCCCGAAATCCGACTCGCAATCTCTTGTAAAAATCGACAATCCGATCTCACGCCCGAGATTCGATTCGCGATTTAATTTTAAAATTGGTCAACCCGATCTCATGCGCGAGATATGGTTCGCCAATTTTTGGATATCAATCTTATCTTGCTTGATTTGTTGTCGTGGTGTTTGAGTTAATTTTATTTTCGTAAAGAAAAAAATCCAAAAAAATTTTGAATTAAGATTAGGTTCGTTTTTAGAATATTCTTAGTTTTAGGGTTATCTTGCATGTTTAGAATTGCAATCTTATTTCGAATTTTTAAATTAAAAAAAAAAAAATCCAAAAAAAAATGCGTTCATCTAGGATGTTAGTTTTCTTTAATTTAAATGGCACGTTTAATTATTTGGCAATTTTAAATTTCGAATTTTACAAAGAAAAATACAAAAAAAAAATCATTATGCATGTATCATGTAGAATTAGGGCATTCTTTGCACGTCATTGCATTTTAGGATAAAATTGTATGTTTCATTTTAAGTTTAGATTGATTTCTTAGATAGATTGCATCTTAGGTTAGAGATTGCTAAGTTAAGATAATATCTTAGTTTAAATTAGGATTTAATCTGACATGATCCTTAATATAAGCTGGATAAAATCTTAATCTAGATAGATAGTTTTTGCATTTTTCTTAATTTCGAATTTCATGAAAAACAAAAAAAAAAATTGTCTTAGAATAAATTCATCTCATTCTCTAGGATAGACTGCATGCTTATATTTTATTTATGTCATATAGCTTAGGTGTCATATCATTGCATGTTAGATTAGTAACATTGCATTGCATATAAATTAGATTCTCGTTAATTAAGTGAAAACAAAAAAACTTGAGTGATTGCGTGTTAATTAGAAATCATATCTAGGACTGCTGATGTGAATTCTGATCTAACATCGCAGATGCTTTCGTTGCTATAAGGTAAGTCCTGCATTTTATTTATTTGCTTTCTTGGGTGTTAAATTGGTGGTTTGCGCACCTATGTGATCACCTCACATGTTAGGAAAGTTAATTAAAATCAATTCAAGTTGCTTGCCAAACATTTTTTCCAAAATAAAAGAGAATGGTACCGAAAGGGCGTTAGAGAAATCTAACGTAATCAAGTCCCCGAATTCAAAATCTCTGGTTCGCGAAGTGAAATAATTCTCCCATTATTTTACTTAGGTGTCTAATCGACCTACCGTAAATTGATTAGTGGCGACTCCTAGATAAAATCCATTTGCATGTTAAGAAATTTGAACCTAAGTCGCGAATTGGTATGGGCTTGGGAGAGCCCGAGCTAAGTCTAGGCTTAGCAATCCATTAGCCGAAGTTTAGGTGGTGCACCCGAAAATTTGGTCGCGACAGCTTGGCGACTCCACTGGGGACTTGAGTTAATACTCTTAGTGGACTTAGGCCAATTTTTGAAAAAAAAAATGTTTTTGTTTGGCAGCAAGGATCCCAGGTACGTCCCTAACATTTAGGTGTTAAATGTTTTTGCAGATTGGGAGGTATAAGGGAAGTAGTGATTGTTAACCCTTTGTCTTGCAGGTTGGAGTTGAGGATGAATGTTTTAAATTCAAGTTATTGAAGTGCTGTTTGATTTAAACTGTTGTGCATGCTTTGCATTTATCACTACACTTTGCACACACAACCTGCCGCCGGACCTGGGCCGCATAGGATCATTTAGGATGGTATTGAGATGGATACCACTCCGACCGCATGCTCGCGGTACGAGTAGCCCATCTCAATCCCGAAGTTTCTTTCATGGTGTCAAGAGTACCCACCTCGGTCTGCATGCCCGCAACCCGGGTCGGCTCTTTGACCAAGCCGGAGTCATGAGGACCCGACATAGTCCACAAGCCCGTGGCTAGTCTGATCATCCTTATGGCTCCACCTTGCTAAGCCTTATAGATTAGAAATCGAGCCTCACATTTCATGCGTGTGTCTATGTGTTTGTCATCAATTTCCGGCGAAAGTAAGTTGTCTAAATTCTTCGCAATTTACTTACTTTGTGGCAATTTTGTCGGTCCATGACAATAGGTTTCGTCGTCAATCTCGTTTTATATGCGATGGGGAAAACTGACGTACAATTCATTTCCGCTCCCAAAAATAGATCAAAATGTGGTTGGACTAGTTAGATCAAGGCGACCAAGCCTTAGGTCCAGTGGTCCCTGATGTGACTGAGAAGCCAACCCAACAAGCGCAAATTGAGCATCTTAAGCGGAAAGTGGAAATGATTGAAGCGGAAAATAAGAAGCTTCGCAAGGCGTTGGAATCCCGAAAGCATATAAAATGAGATGTCTTGAATTTTGATTCTTAGTTCAATGTTTAGGGACTTTGATTTCTAGCTCAATGTTTTCAATTTTTAGATTCAATGTTTAGGGACTTCAGATTTCAATTCTTAGTTCATTGTTAGGGAATTTGGTTCAAATTTCAATTAAATCTTGAATAAAATGAGGCGATTAGACCATTGTCATGGGCCATTTTCCTATCTTATCATTGATTCTTACATTAGTTTTATTCCACTTAGGTGACAACGGATCCTTTACGTTCGCCCATTATTACGCGATCAAGAGCTAGAATGGCTGATCAAACTGAAATGCGTGATCGTATGTCTACTATGGAAGACCAACTTCAACAATTGCTCGCCTCTATGAAACTTATGACAACTCAAATCCAATCTCTTCGAGCAGATTCAACTCCTGCACCTGCTCTCCCTGAGATAGTGTTTCCAAAGCAAGTGAACAAGGCCCAAATAGGTGATGACGACATGCCTGAAATGAAGGATAACCCACTATTCGTCACTGCCGAAGAGGCTAAGCTAGATAACGTCCCTAAAGTGGAGCGGGATGAACGCTTCGCAAAGCTGGAGGAAAAAGTGAAGCAATTGCAAGAGTCGCGGAGTTCACTCCCGTTCGACTTGTCCGTGTATGAAAAAGTCAAGATGCCAAAGAAATTTAAGATGCCGGAGTTCGAGAAATACGATGGTACTTCTTGCCCGAAAGCTCATTTGCAGATGTATCACGTACGCATGGCCTAATATGTCAAAAACGAGCCCCTCATGATTCAATCATTTCATGCAAGTTTGACTGGGCCCGCACTGAGCTGGTATGTGATGAAGAATGTGAACCTTATTGACACCTGGAATGAAGTGGCTGATGCGTTCCTCAAGCAATATAAGTTCAACATGGACATTGCACCTTCCCGAGAAGATCTTGAGAGGATGGAGAAGAAGAGGAGTGAGTCATTTAAAGAGTATGCCGTGAGATGGCGAAATCGCAGCTCAAATCACTCCCGAGCCTACCAACAAGGAATTGATGAAGTTGTTCGTCAAGACTCTCCCGTCTGAGTTCCGTAATCGAATGGCCAGCACATATGTTGAGAACTTCAACCAACTTATCCCGGTGGGTGAACAGATCGAGATGGGAATAAGAGAAGGGTGGTTTACTGAGCCGTCTAACAAGAGATTTTCTACCAAGAAGGAGAAGGACCCTGAAGCTGAGATTAATATGGCCTACTTTCAACCGAATCGTGATACATCCAATCGCGCTTCGGTAATTAAGATTTCTACTGAGCAACAAGGTGGAAAACATCAGTTCTCGGGTCGACGACGTAATGTTAGGAGACAGTTTACACCTCTTCCTAGACCCCTATCCAAAGTTTTGTCTATTCTCCAAAAGAAGGGATTACTCTCTACTGAGCCAAAGCGATCAAATCCCGAGCATTATCATGCATATAATCCCTCCGAAAAGTGTGACTATCACATGGGAGAGGTTGGTCATTCCACCGATGATTGCTATGTTTTGAAGCATAAGGTTCAAGACCTCTTGGATACAAAGGCGTTCTCTTTCAGCAGTAATCTGAAAAATCCTCTGCCTTACCATGATGGAGGCACAAACGTTGTCACTGAGTGAAGAAGTTCTTATCTTCTAGAATTTCAAGTTTTGTTTAGGATTTCCTGCTTTTTGAAATTTCAATTATTGCTTTCGCTTTTTAGGTTTGGCTTGTTTGCATTTTCCATTCCAATAATGTAATTCATTTTATTCTATTCAATGAAATTACAATTTTATTTCCAATTTAGAGGACATGATGGAGTACACCAAACCGGCCCGGTGACGATATCTAACAATGAAAAGAAAATATCATCCATGAAGAAAATCTGAGGACTGGGCTTCTTCATGCTTCCTCATAAAAAATTCCCAAAAAAGGAGAATAAAAAAAAATTATTTTTCAAGCCATTTCCAAAAGCATGCATTAGGTTAGCCCTGTTTAATTTTCTAACTCATTTACTTCATGTTTCAGAGCATTACTTTCCTGTCCCGATCTAAAAATGGCGCATTAGATGACAGATTGGAGACATGGCAGATTTTGGAGCAAAAATGGAATTTCAGTCTTGATTGATAGGGACAATCCAAGGACACCCAATTGCTGAAATAGTCCCTTCGTGGGACAATTCCTTGATTGAATGCTTGAAATCATGTTTTTCATACTTATGAGAGCATGTTTTGTTTGTTTGAAGTCACAAAAGCTTTTCATGCCTAAAGTTGCTGAACTCTTTTGAAAAGAGAATTTTCATATTGATTTAGCTCACCAATTTCACATGGAGATTTGTCAAGATAGACAACTCAATGGAGTGACATCAATGCTTAAGAATGCTGAATGAGACGTATCAAGATGATGAAAGGCAAGCCCTATCCTATACACAGTCCCCTACTTATACACTTGTGAGATGAGTGTAGGAAGTTCCATATTCGCAAGGTAAAGAGTTCTCTCGCAAAAGGTACAATAACCGAAATGATGAGGGGCAATTCATTTCTCTATCCTAAACACTACAGGTGATCCATTGCTTAACCCCTTTGAGCCACATGCACTTGTGGAAATTCTTTTAAATTACCCCTGTCAAGAACCACCCCACATTGGGGAAAATTGGAGGGTAAGACAACATCATAAGGAGAAGAAAATGGATTGAAATTTTCTTGCTCTCACTTGCATCAATCTTCTAGTCATGTTATTACATTGAATTCATGTGGTAATTTAAGTGCCTTAGGATGACGAAGAGCA
This sequence comes from Eucalyptus tenuipes, assembly GCA_014182365.1. Lineage (NCBI taxonomy): Eukaryota > Viridiplantae > Streptophyta > Magnoliopsida > Myrtales > Myrtaceae > Eucalyptus > Eucalyptus tenuipes. Next base: position 16,755,190 of record CM024538.1, read on the forward strand.
TTTCTTTCACTATCCTATACACTTATATCCTTTGCATAACCCACTTGAGCCTGCAATTTCATTTCTTTAAACCTAGTTGGTGATCATCCCCCACACTGGGGCAAGGCAAAAGACAGATAAAGACTCTTGAAAAGTTCGAGTGTCGTTCAAAGTGTAATTGTTTGACGCATGCATTGTGCGCAAGAATTGAATTCAAAATAGAACTAAAGGGCATGAAAAAGCAGTGTGCCTGGTAAAAGCAAGGCCAATGCCCATGGAAAGGAAGAGAAAAAAATGAATGAGAACTAGGGGCATGAAAAGCAGTGTGCCTGGTAAAAGTAAGGCCAATACCCATAGATGAAAAAAGAGAGTCCAGATAAGGTGACTGTCAATTGCAAGAATTGAATCCCGATGGAGCAATACTCAAAGAACTCAAAAGTTGAGTTTTTACAATCAATGGGGCATTTCATGAAGACAATCCACGATGATGAAAAAGAAAACTGGTGGCAATGCCAAGATGATCACCAACTCTCACCATTCACACACATTTTGAGCCTAATGATCATTTCATTTCTCAACCCATGAACCCAGCCTATGTCACATCCCTTACAAAGTCTCTTCAGATTAGGGCACTTGAATTAACATAAGAGTTCACATGGCATAAGCATTACTCGAAGAAGTGCGAGCAAGACTATTTCTTTCTCATTTTGCAAGGTTCTTGACTTGTAAACCCGAAGATGAATACAAAATTGTTTTTTTCAATAGCCTTGACTCAAGGAGTCTCCTTTGTTAAGCCATTGACCAAGCCCACATTATGGTCCCTATTAAAGACCTCTCAGATTGGTAAGGTCGTATTGCTTGCGAGAATACTCGGACCCTTGTTAGTATGATGATAGTGAGATTGAGTGATTCTCATAAAATAGCCATTCTGAATGAGAGGGAGTGAAAGTCCTTTCTAACTGAAAGTCTCTCATTTAGTATTCTTAAGAAAATCCATGTCATGAAAATTGTCTTGAACGATAATTCTCTCCAGTGGAAATTTAGGTGATGCAAAGGTCATTATGCATGAACCCCGATTGAATTGATGAAAGCCTCACTGAATTTTGAAATGTGCATTTAAAAGTAGCTTAGATTGTCTACCTCTTTGATTAATGCATATTAGTTTTTACTCTAAATCATGTCTGACAGGTAATTCAAGTTTCTTTCAGAATGCCTCATGATATTAAGAGATGAGAAGCCTTCACGAACATTCAAGGTGCATCCTTGATGTTCCAAAATTTATTTCCGCCATGAGGTGAAAGACCTCCACGGGATATCTAAATTCCAAAAGACATATCCTCAAGAATCAGAGATATCACTAGGTAAGTATATCTCTACCATACTCTAAATACTTGTCATTGTGCAGGTATTCTCTCTCAAGTGCATCAACACTTGACTTGGTCAAGCTGTCCAGTTATATCGACCTGGCGTGCTTTCATAGCCCAGAGTCATTTTCATCGACTCGGCGTGCTTCCGTAGCCCGATGTCCCCTTTAATAGACCCGGCGTGCTTCGTAGCCCTGGAGTTCTTGACCTGGTGTGCTTTCATAGCCCGTGTTCATTTTCATTGACTCGGTGTGCTTTCGTAGCCCAATGTCCTTTTATCGACCCGGCGTGCTTCCGTAGCCCGGAGTTCTTGATCTGGCGTGCTTTTGTAGCCCAGAGTTCTTGACCTGGCGTGCTTTCGTAGCCCAGAGTCCCTTTTGTCGAACCGGCGTGCTTTTGTAGCCCGGAGGTCCTGACCTGGCGTGCTTTCGTAGCCCAGAGTCCCTTTCATCGACTCGGCGTGCTTTTGTAGCCCGATGTCCCTCATGATTGACCCGGCGTGCTTCTGTAGCCCGGTGTTCCTTTTCATGACTCCAGCGTGCTTTCGTAGCCTGAGTCCCTTTCATCGACTCGGTGTGCTTCCGTAGCCCGGTTCCCTTTTATCGAGCCGGCGTGCTTCAAGAGCCCGATTTTCTTTTTATTGACCCGGCGTGCTTTCGTAGCCCAGAGTCCTTTACACTGACACTTGATTGAGTTGTCCCAAAATATTTTTCTCCAGATTCAGTCTGATTAAGGCGACCGAAGAACAATTCGGGTCCTGGTCAAATAATCTATGTTGCAACGTTAGGCGACCGAAGAAAGGTTCGGGTCCTAGCCAAGCAATTACCTCATTTCAGGCGACCGTAGAAAGGTACGGGTCCTGAAAAATGATTCCTTATTCAGGCGACCGTAGAAAGGTACGGGTCCTGGAAAGCGAATCCCCGTTTAGGCGACCGTAGAATGGTACGGGTCCTAGACAACATTTATTGCTCTAACAGGCGACCGTAGAAAGGTACGGGTCCTGGAAAGCGAATCCCCTTTTAGGCGACCGTAGAAAGGTACGGGTCCTAGACAATATTTATTGCTCTAACAGGCGACCGTAGAAAGGTACGGGTCCTGGAAAAGCAATTTCCCCATTCGGGCGACCGTAAAATGGTACGGGTCCTGAAAAATCAATTTTTTTCGTCAAGGCGACCGTAGAAAGGTACGGGTCCTAGACACAACCAAACACTACCATACTAGGCAACCATAGAAAGGTATGGGTCCTAGGAAAGTAGTTTCCTTACAAAACCTTGCTGCCCTACTAGGCGACCGTAGAAAGGTACGGGTCCTAGGAAAGTAGTCTCCTCGTTACTATTTTAGGCGACCGTAGAAAGGTACGGGTCCTGAACATGTAACACCAACTATCTTGAATCACTCTACCATCGCTGAAGGTAAGTCATTCCAGGTAGGTTTCTTTATCATCTGCATTAGCATTTCCATGCATCATATAAATTGCATTTTAAAATAGGATTCATTTCTAACAAAAAAAAACAAAAAACAAAAAAAGCAAAAAAAAAAAAATCATTCAAAAATCATTTAGTCCATGTGCATGGTCAAAATTTAGGTTTCAATTTGTCTTTGAATGCAACCTCTACGAGCTCACCTTCAAAGAGGGGCAAATTGTTGACACCTAAATTTTGGCGATCTGGTCATTTATTTATTGCATAGAAAATTAGGGGTTAATTTTATCCCTGAAAAATATTAATTGCATAGCATATAGATTTAGGTGCATTTGTTTTTTATTTGCATTTTTACCGGACCGGTGGCGGATGGGTCAAATTAGTGGTTTTGAGTTAACGAGTCGGACTAAGCCCATGAAAAGTACAAATTGGCCGAGCCCGTTTTTTTGAAATTGAGATTTGAAATGAAGATTTTGGAATTTAAGAAAATCGGGTTGTGATCTTATCTTTAAAAATCAGTAGAAAATATTTAGGAGATAAGGAGAATAAAAAGATTTTTGTGATAAAGAGGTTATAGAAATCTTCGAAATATCCCACGAAGATTACATTTTTTCTTGCTTATAAAAGGGCCGTGTACGGAGTTCAATCGGGGGGCTTCTTCCGTTTTGTTCTGGGGAGAAAATAAAAAGACAAAAGAAAACTTTTCTTTTTGTTTCCTACGGTAGAGGGGCTCGAAAGGTCAAAAAGTCAAGCAAAGGTTGCAGAAATTCTGAAGACAAAGCGAGAGGGAGGAGACGTGCGGGAGCGGGAGAAAAAAAAAAAAAATTAAAAAAGCAAAACACAGCACTGTTCATCGTCTCCTTCGTGCAGCCACCGCCGCGACTCGCCCGATGCGCCATCGCGACCCAGCCCGAGACCAGAAGACACCGCCGAGTCCCGCCTCACCGGAAGCCGCCGCCGACCCACGTTCGCCGCCACCGCTCACGCACGAGCGCGCCCGTCGCCGCCGCTCCCGTTCCGACCGACCGTCGATACGCCGGCCGTCCGTGACCACCCGACCCGAGCTCCGTCCCCGCGCCGCCGCGGCCGAAACCGCGCCTCTCCTCCGCCCGATCTGCTCGCTTCGCCCGACACCGATCGTCCCCGACGTCGCAGCCGCCCGCGTCCTTCGGTCGATCTGCCGAGCCACCGCCGCGCGCTCCTCGCTCCGCCCGACGCTGCCACAACGTCGCCGGTCCACCCTTGCCTGCTGGACCACCATCGCCGGTGCCCCGAACGCCGGCGGCTCCGCCCGCGACACCCCCGTCCCGACCGCGACCGAAGTGCGCCGTTGCTCCGCCTTGCCGGACCTCCGACCAGTTTGCTCTTGGTTGAGTACCCACGGGCTGCCGAGCCCTATTTTGGAAAAAAGAAAAAAAATCAAAATCCAATTAGGTAGTTTTTTTTTATTGTTCATTATTATTTTACTTATTTTGTCATTTAGTGAAATTATTCCTTGGGTATGATTGAAATTCCAACATGAAATAGTCTCTCAAATTAGGGATTGACAGTTCGATTTTCGCGCCCGAAATCCGACTCGCAATCTCTTGTAAAAATCGACAATCCGATCTCACGCCCGAGATTCGATTCGCGATTTAATTTTAAAATTGGTCAATCCGATCTCATGCGCGAGATATGGTTCGCCAATTTTTGGATATCAATCTTATCTTGCTTGATTTGTTGTCGTGGTGTTTGAGTTAATTTTATTTTCGTAAAAGAAAAAATCCAAAAAAATTTTGAATTAGGATTAGGTTCGTTTTAGAATATTCTTAGTTTTAGGGTTATCTTGCATGTTTAGAATTGCAATCTTATTTCGAATTTTTAAATTAAAAAAAAATCCAAAAAATGCGTTCATCTAGGATGTTAGTTTTCTTTAATTTAAATGGCACGTTTAATTATTTGGCAATTTTAAATTTCGAATTTTACAAAGAAAAATACAAAAAAAAATCATTATGCATGTATCATGTAGAATTAGGGCATTCTTTGCACGTCATTGCATTTTAGGATAAAATTGTATGTTTCATTTTAAGTTTAGATTGATTTCTTAGATAGATTGCATCTTAGGTTAGAGATTGCTAAGTTAAGATAATATCTTAGTTTAAATTAGGATTTAATCTGACATGATCCTTAATATAAGCTGGATAAAATCTTAATCTAGATAGATAGTTTTTGCATTTTTCTTAATTCGAATTTCATGAAAAACAAAAAAAATTGTCTTAGAATAAATTCATCTCATTCTCTAGGATAGACTGCATGCTTATATTTTATTTATGTCATATAGCTTAGGTGTCATATCATTGCATGTTAGATTAGTAACATTGCATTGCATATAAATTAGATTCTCGTTAATTAAGTGAAAACAAAAAAACTTGAGTGATTGCGTGTTAATTAGAAATCATATCTAGGACCGCGATGTGAATTCTCGATCTAACATCGCGGATGCTTTCGTTGCTATAAGGTAAGTCCTGCATTTTATTTATTTGCTTTCTTGGGTGTTAAATTGGTGGTTTGCGCACCTATGTGATCACCTCACATGTTAGGAAAGTTAATTAAAATCAATTCAAGTTGCTTGCCAAACATTTTTTCCAAAATAAAAGAGAATGGTACCGAAAGGGCGTTAGAGAAATCTAACGTAATCAAGTCCCCGAATTCAAAATCTCTGGTTCGCGAAGTGAAATAATTCTCCCATTATTTTACTTAGGTGTCTAATCGACCTACCGTAAATTGATTAGTGGCGACTCCTAGATAAAATCCATTTGCATGTTAAGAAATTTGAACCTAAGTCGCGAATTGGTATGGGCTTGGGAGAGCCCGAGCTAAGTCTAGGCTTAGCAATCCATTAGCCGAAGTTTAGGTGGTGCACCCGAAAATTTGGTCGCGACAGATTGCATCCAATTAATCTACTTAATTATTTTTTAGGGATATAGTAAAGGCTCTATTAGGATCTATTTGATAATCATTCTATTAACGGGAATAATTTATACTTAGAAATGATTTTTTTTTCTATTTCATAGGCGAATTTTTGAGAATTTGAAAACATTTGATAACTATCCAAAATTTATATTCCCGAGTTAAAAATGTGTCTGGTAAATCTCAAATTCTTTTGTGATTTAGAATTTCTTTTAATTTTTTAATAATTTATTATATTTTTCTTTTCTTTTTGCTTTTATTCTCCTCCTTCTTCCTCTTTGGCCGGTTACTAATCCGATCGTCATTGGCAACGGACTAAACGATGGCCGCGACCTCGTCGAAGTGCCGTCGACCTCAAGCGAGGCCAAGCCTCGTTGGCTGAGCATCCTTAGCAACTAGGCGAGGCTCGATTGAGCCTTGGTTGAGCAAGCTCGGCCTCACCAAGCCACCGTGAGGTCGGCCACCAAGCCACCGTGAGGTCGGCCTTGCCAAGGCTAAGCAACGCCGCCCTTACGGTGACCCAACGAGAGCGAGCCTCATCCCGTCGACAAGGCTCATCCTCGCGGGGCCACCACGAGGGCGACGATCCGGGCTCGACCGAGCTCGCCTAGCCATCGGGAGGCTTGGCTGCGTCAAGGGCCGACAATGCTTTGAAGAGGTCACCGGCCAAAGAAGAAGAAGGGAAAAAGAAAAAGAAAAGAAAAGAGGAAAAAAAAAAAAAGAAAGAAAGAAAGGAAAATGGACTTGATTATGGAATTGTTCTTAGGAATAAAGAAGTAATTTTTTTCTACTTCTTGATTATGTTCCAAATTTATTCCCGATAAAAAATTTGTTCCTAGGAACCAAAAAGTTACTAATGAATTTCTTCATTTTTTTTGGTTCCAAAGAACAAAAAAATAGAATTAGACATTATTTGACCAGTTAACAAACAGACCCTTAAAGTAAAAATCTACTCGTCTAGAGTTTAAAAAAAAAAAAAAAAAGAAGTAGCCATGTTAGGTTTTCCAGCATATTTATTTGAAAATTTTTGAAAATGCCGGGACTCTCCTTTTCATTTTATACCAGACATAAAAGTTTTGCAAGTTTATTATTTATTAACGAGACGAATATGAATTCGAATATTCATATGGGAGTCAATAAGAACATGTGGGACATGTACTTGAGAGAGTTGCGGTAAAAAAATTTAACCAGCAAATAATTTTTTGTTTTATTTTATTTTTTTTGCTGAAAATAACTAGCCAAGAAGTTGAATAGGTGGAAAGTCGAAATGAATGAAAATTTATTTAACTAAAAATACGTAGTCACAAGTGGCCATTGCAAAAGACCTCATGCACATTTTCCTATGGGAATGAATTATTCATTGCAAATAGACTTTAGGTGTAATGCAATTATTGAAAATCAAAGTTTTTTGGAAAAATACAAATTGCGTTTGATAAAAACTCTTTACAAAGTGACTTTGAATTGAAGTAGTGTTTAACAAAAACACTTTTGCAGTTAGCTTTGGTTGCATTTTTTATTTTTTTATTTTTTATTAAAAAACCTAAAACACGAGTCGACGAAGCCATCGGTGAGTCAAACCTAGCATTGGCCTACGTCAATTGAGGTTGCTCGACCTCGAGCAACCTTTGGTGAGGGTCGTGTGACCCAAGTCACCATTGCTTGAGGTCGCGCGACCCAAGCAACCACTACCTAGGTTGTGAGTAGCAAGAGACCTAGGCGAGGGTTGCCTAAGTCAAGCAATCGCCGAAGGTCACGAGACCCAAGCTACAGTCACTCAAGGTTGTGCGACCTCTGGCAACGATCGCCTAGGTAGCGCAACCCTCACCGACCCTTTGCCAGCTAGATATGGCCTTGCTAGCCCTTGTCGACCACACTTGCATGAAGAAAATAAATAGTTATAAGGAGGGGCAAAATCGAAATACGAAAGAATTGGTAATGGTAGTTTTGAAAGGAAAAATCATTTAATCCTAGTTTCAGTATTCCGTAAATGCTATTTTGGAAGGCAGGGTGATAGTAGTGTTTAGCAAAAAAAACTTTTGCAACATGCTTTGGTTTTATTTTCTATTTTTTTATTAAAAAAACTCAAACACCAAAGCCGACGAAGCCATTGGTGAGTTAGAGCTGGTGTTGGTGTACATCGTTTGAGGTCACTTGACCTCAAGCTCCAGCGAGGGTCGTGCAACTCAGGTGACCACTACCTGGATTGTGAGGGTCACATGAGACCTAGCCAAGGGCTGTCTGAGGTTGCCCGACCGCCAAAGGTCATGAGACCGAAGCTGCAATCGCTCAAAGTTGGGCAACCTCCGACAACAATCGCCTGGGTCGCATGACCGTCACCAACCCTTCACTAGCCAAATCTAGTCTCGTTGGCCCTTGTCGCACGCCCTCGCTTGAAGAAGATGAATAGTTATAAGGAGGGGCAAAGTCCAACAAAAGAATTGGTAATGGTAGTTTTGAAAGGAAAAAGAAAAAACATTTAGTCATAGTTTTAGCATTCTGTAAATGTTATTTTGAAAAGTTGGATAAGAATAACATTGGGTTTTTAACATTCTTATGGCTAGCATTTAGCTAAAAGTGCTTCAAAATGCATGCTAAACACCTTGCATTTTTTCAAGGCCCTTGGAAGCTGAAAGGCCATTGGAAAAATTAAACCAAAGGCACCCTACATCAACATTGGCTGACATTTCGACGGCCTCCGGTGTAGGTATTTGTTCAAGCTACGTCTGGCAAAGTATTTTCGAGCAGCTTTGGGGCGGCCCTTAAACTAAAATTATGAAGTTTGGTAACAAAATCTCAGGGGTTATCAAAGCATTGGTATTACTGTATTTACCGATGTTGTTTGGACAGAGACAGAGACGATCATGGCTGGTACGCTTGGCGAAGGAGGTCGAGGGACATTGGTGCAGCTTCGCGAAGGGTTGCTCGACTCCGACAAGCTTCGCCTGAGCTAGACCTTGGCTCAAGCGACCTCAGCACCACCTTGGCCGGGGTCGCACAACTTGAGAGTCCTGTCGTGGTCTCCAGGAGGCAGTCTCGAGTGCTCATCAACGTCTGGTTGACGCTTGTCGACTTGTTGACTTTTTATAAAAAAAATTATTTCGACTAAAAGAGCTACATGCAAAGTCATTAGGCCAATTTTACCCACAAAAAAAAAAGAAGTCAATAGGCCAAAACTCTACCAAAACGCATTTACAATTTGGTAGAAAAATTTTCTCCGCTTGGATACTCATTGCTTAGAAACATCTTGATTCGTAGTAATAGACAAGATATTTTAATTTTGCACTTCATTTATTTCGGTGGAACATGAATAATTTGAAAAATATTTTCTAAGAAAAATCGTAAATCTCACTTATAAAAATGAATGAAAAATATTTTAATCATTCACGAAAATATTTGAATATGAATTATTATTAGTAATAAAACTATTTTATTATTAATTATTTTAAATAACATAAATGTTTTTTTATGAAATTATTTTTTAAATTATTTATTTTTCGCGAAATAAAATTAAAGCTTTAAAACAGAGAGGGAGTCTTTATGACATTATCCTAAAGTCCAGTCTTAAATCAAGAAATAGCCCAAACGCGTGAGCCAGTCCTCCTCCTTCCTTCAGCTCTTCTCTAGGGTTTCGAACCGGTTTCTTCCCCCCCTGAACTCACATCTCCGGCCACCCAGATCGCCGGCGATCGCAGGCCGACGACCGATTACGGTAACCCTGCTCTTGTCCTGTCGCTGTATCTCTTCCTTAGGCTGCTCCGTTTTGGTCCACGGGTTAGGTCAGGTTGAATTGAGTTCTTGTTCTGTCGCTTGCTAGGTTAGATGCGAGACTGCTCTGTTTTTCTTGCTCTTGCTTGTTGGGTCGCTCATTTTTTGGATGAGATTCGCGGGGAAATGCTTGGTGGCCCGGATTCTTTGCGGGTTTTTCTGGGTTTTTTTTTTTCTTGAAAGTTTCGTGATATTATTCTTGCTGAATCTTTCGTCTCGCGACTTGGCCCAGGTGACTGCCACAATGAACTATAGATGGCGCAATTCGAGCGATCAGGACGCGCGCCCGGATGAGGGAGAGAAAGTAAGTGAGATGGTTTGTGAGTGTTTTTAGTGCCTGTTGAGGAAGAAGTTGGTTTCACTTTCTTGAGCTTCTTGAAGTGGATTCGTGCCGGATGTATAGGCAGTTCATGTCTTGGGTGTGTGCTGACGATGTGGGTTACTTGCCAGGATGCTGTCGATGATGATTTTAGAGAGGACTTTCGGCTGCCGATCAATCACCGGCCGACTGAGAATGTCGATCTGGATGATGTGGAACAGGCATCCCTGGACACGCATCTCACGTCATCTAATATTGGTTTTAGGCTTCTCCAGAAAATGGGGTGGAGTGGAAAAGGCCTTGGGAAGGATGAGCAAGGTACGTGCGTGCTGTGTGTGAAATGTAGTTTTTCAGCTTTTCTTTTTGTCTTTAATGTTCAGACTATTATTCTGTTGAATCGTCCGTATCTGGAGTTCCACTAGGGTGTGGTGTTTTGCAGTAATTTCTGTTCCGAGTCATTTTTTTCTGGGGTTGCAGATCCAATTTTCCTTTTGCGTTGTGTCAATAATCATAGTCCAGGGAGTGAAGAAGTCAAATTCTCTGAACTCAACATTGGACCTTGGAATTGTTATGTCGTTTTTAAGTTACGATCATTTTTTATTGTAAACTTGAGTTTTAACCTGAGAGTAGGGAACAGGGATCATAAGATATTGCTCTTTCTCTGCTGCTTTTTGGCAATGCTTTTTAATGTGTATGGCACGTTTGTTGGTGTCACATGCAGGAATAACTGAACCGATTAAGTCGGGAATGAGAGACCCAAAATTAGGCATTGGAAAGCAAGAAGAGGATGATTATTATACTTCCGAAGAAAATATTCAGCGGAGAAAACTTGAGATTGAGATTGAGGAAACTGAGGAGCAATTGAAGAAGCGGGAGGTATGCAACTGGAATCAATGTTCTCGTAGCATTTAGATATTAGTGAGCACTTCAATTTTTAAATTGTAGATATTAGAGAAGTTGATGCATTACTTTTTGTGAACCATACTCAATAACAGAAGGCAGCATATAGCACATGTGCATGCCTTTTGAGGGAATGATATATCATAAGGGAGCATCAACATTGGAAGATGTTGAGAATTTCCTGCAGTTTTTATTACCTGGTGGCTTGTACTGCCCCCTTCGTGCACCTTATGAACATCCAGGTCATGGCAGAACGTGAGCAAAAATCCAGAGTGAGGTCAAAGAAATACGCAAGGTTTTCTATTGTGATCTTTGCAACAAACAATACAAATTGGCGATGGAATTTGAAGCTCATTTAAGTTCATATGACCACAACCATAGAAAGGTGAATGAGCTTTCTTCTACTGATCTGTTTTGCTTTCTCGCATCTAGAATAACGGAACTTCATCAATTTTTCCAACACCTTGCCATTTTGCAGAGATTTAAAGAAATGAGAGAAATGCACGGTGCTAGCAGTCGTGATGATCGTCAAAAAAAGAGAACAGCAGCGTCAGGAGAGGGAGATGGCGAAAATGTATCCGACGATTTTCTTTTGCTTCGGCCATTATTTTGAGTCAATGGATTGATAAACATTGATATCCAATTGCTATAGTAGAGGTTGTTCCTTAAATGCCAAGCAGTGCAGATGCCCGTAAACAGAAACAACAGCAGGAGGAACCTGGGTCATCTCCAATTCCAGCTCCAACAATAAGTGCTACTGTACTTGCTGATCAGGATCAGCGGAAAACATTAAAATTTGGGTTTTCTTCGAAAAGCGGAACCTCCAAGGTATGTTTCATTAGGGAAAAAAAAATCCTGATTTAAGATATTAAACTATTGTGGCTTTTAACTGGTTGGCATGTCCTTTTTGTTGCTGTGCAGACCTCAGTCAAAAGTGCCCTGAAGAAGCCGAAAGTAGTTGCTTCAGTTTTTGGCAATGACAGCGATGAGGAATAGCATTAGTTGATGCTTAAAGCTGAGTAATTCCTTTTATTGTGGGCAAAAAGGCTTTGGCTGAGGAAGGATAACTAATTTTATTGTGCTCTTGTGGTCTTTAACTTTGTATCGTGTTGGCACTTTAGGGACAAATTGTAACATGCCCGTTTACTGATATTTGCATCCAAAGAAGTTCCTAATATTCAATCAATTTAAGTGCACTATTTGAAATTTGTTGAGGTCAGATGATATAGTTGCCTTCTCCCGGTTGAAATGGTTCAATGAATTTGTGCAGAAGAACTTAATCTTAACTCTATAAACATGCATGCCATTACCAAGTTTCTGGATATCTTTAACAAAGCCTCCAATTTGGCAAATTTTGGAGTATGTGGTGAAAGAGGCTATCTAAAGTGCCCTGCTATTTCTGGGCTAGTCTCAAATTTAGATATTTGCTCAACATTGATCTGCTAAACATGATTGGGTGCAAATATATTTTGATTGAAATTTTTAGAATGATCGATACCGTTATCTGCATAATTCTGAAAAATGACCATTGATCATGAGTTTAGGTAATTGCCATTGAATATGATAGTCGATATGGCATCTATTCTGAGATCAGTGTCAATCCGAGTCCCCAAAACAAAGAATCAAAGCTTGAGTTGGATGATGCTAGCCGTTAAAATGTAATCAAATGGAGTACGCAGCACATTCAAATTCATATCGATGCTGCAAATTCCAATGGTCAAATTGGTAGATGTCTGGACGTGCTGTAGAATGTCTAGTCACCAGTAGTCTCCGCATGAACATTGGCCATCAGCGAACTGAATCGATGAAACCAATTAAAATACCTGACAACAATTTCTCTTTTGTAGATATTGGAAGCGAATTTCATCACCGTGTGACAGTCAGCGCAAGTCCTTAGATTCTTCATTATCCAGACGGGAGCTTCCATTCGGGAGGTTAACAAGTGCGAAAGCAAGAGCTAATCTCTCGCTATGGTACCATAAGTTGCGTTCTTTGTAATCACCTACGGTGAATGTCCAGCTTGGCATGTTTGCGTTGTTATTGTAGTCATCTACTGATTCACCCATCAAACACAGTATGCTTTCACAGAGCTGTAAGAAGGCTAAGAGTCAGAAGATTGAAAATCTAGTATCAATATGCTCGCATCACATACTTATGAGCATTGAATTGATTACCTGTGTCACATATACTCTCTCTATTGTTATCTTCTGTTTTAGTTGATTCTGGACCCATAGGACGGACAGCTCACAGGCAGTGCAAACAACATCCTCACCTGACAGTCCATATTATAAATTTACAGTGCATGTTAGATCTTTAGTACTCCTCTTAATAATCTCGCAAGCAGGCCAAAGAGAAAGTCATCACCTGAGCTTTCGTTTTCCTTCTCAACCACTGTTTTGACTCCCATGCTGCAAAATAAGTAAAAAAAAGTCACATAAATGGCGTACTGCATACATTGTTTTCTAGCTCTCCACATGTCGAGGCATTTTCAATGTCAGTTGGACAGAGGTCCATATAGCAGTGTATGATGGCAATTAAATCTGCAGAATTTGTGTTTCCAATAAGACTAATGCTTGCTTATTGTTTGTGTAATAGGCATTCCTACTCCTTAACGGTGAACTGGAAACATTGAAGTGAACCAGTCATTCAACAATTATAACGCAAGGACTTCTCACCTCACATACTGGCTCCCATTGAAAACACATAAATCAATCTGGGAACAAACTTTGTTGGGTTTCACCTGTGAACCATGATGATACATTCTATTAAGTATTCTGAATGAATGAACGCAAGTGGTGAACTAGTAATGGTCAGCGACATGCAACGGCGATCAAGATATCTCATATTAAATCTCCATATCGAGACATAAATTCTTTGCACTCAGTGCTCACAACTCCTTTGGCCCCAATAGCATGGTCGATTTCAGCAACAACTGACTGGTAAACATTCTCAACAGGTGAACTTAAGAATAAAAAAAAAAAAAAAAAGAAATAGGAATACAATAGTGGCTGGTGAGTAATCACAGGACAGATGTAACAGGCATAAAAAATTTAGTCGGCATCGATTAGTCCAAAGGGTGAACACATACTGTTGGACCAGCAAGCACAGAAGTTCCTGGACCTTCAATAGCTGCACAACCACCCTGGCATATGCCTGAAAAGAAGTTGACATCATCCTTAACAACCACGTGACTGATGGGAAATTTGAAGGCACAAATGTACCGGGCATTTCTATAGAGTTCAAAAAGTGTTGGAAATTTTTTTTGACAAAAGCAACCGATAGAGAAGATTATTAAATAGGAAAATGTGAAGCAACTGAAACTAAAATAGACAACATAGACTACTGGTACGTGTACAGCTTCTATATTAAGTATGAGCCTTTTCCAGTTACAACAGAAAAGAAAGTGATGTCATAATCAGCTTACTGAAGTAGCTAGAAGCTAATATCTAATGATATTATTCTCTTAAAAAAAATTATTTGTAATTAGACACACAATTAAGCTTTAAGACCTAGCCAAGGTATATAGAAAAAAAGACAGATTACCTCTTGATGGGCTGCCAATAAGAAGATCGCTCATATAGAACTGATAGGACAACAAATTTAAAGTCTACACCTTTTCTAGATAGAGGGATGAATGTACAAAAGAATGAATCATTATTTATTTCTGACCTACCAGTAAACTTTTTTTGTGTAACTGGAACACCTACATGCTTCCTCTTGAAGTGTCTTTGGTCAACCCCATCAAACACAAACTTGCCTCCCACTTTTGCATCCGGCTCACGGTTTAACCGGAAGTAGAATATTTGTCGTCCACCCTACCTTGCTGCATCATATTGTACCTGTAGTTTCTAAAATCAGCAGCCATAGACAATATAGATGACCAAAAGAACGACGAAAAATACGTTTCACGCTCCAACTAAAGCAGGATGACTCCATGATCCCTGTAAAACCAATGGCTAAAGCTATGGGACAATACCAGACGGGTGACATTCGCAACAGACCTCTTGGAAGCGAAGCCTGAGGAGTCCTCCTCGGGCTTCGCTAAAACAAATGCAAGACTTCCCTCTTGTGTGGCCTCAAAGAAAACCTGCAAGTCAAACATGTGCTCAGAAAGGTTCACAGTCCTCTTCAAGAACTAGATATCTTTCTTTGTCTGTGTGTGCGCGCGTGTGTGATTGAGTGAGAGAGAGAGCCCACTTGGTCTTTTACAATGAAATCACCAGCTTCAACAATATCCTGACTTGCAAAACCAGAAACCAATCCAGATCCATAGCTTATGTCACACGAGAAGTGTGAAAGCAGAAGCTAATCCCATGCTATGATGCCGTAAGTTACGCTCTTTGTGCTCTCTGTTGCTATTTACAGTGAACTGGACTTGAGGAAGAAATGCTTATTCAACCTAACTGTATTCTGTTATCCCAGCGAGTGTTGAACCAGGTATTTGCTCAAATTGGATATGGTAAATGTTACACGTGACACAACAGAATATGTTGGTTGAAATTTCTTGGAATGAATAATCATGTGATTTGCATATTTTTGAATGACCATTGATTGTTAAAATCACTGAAGATAGCAGCCCTTCGTAGCAGCGGATTTTGCATCTATGCACAAATCAGCAGTAAATCTGTGTTTCACCAAAAAATGGACTTGAGTAGGAGGGAAGTTGATAGTTTAAAATGCAATCAAATGAGGCGCAGAAAACTCAAATTCAATTCAATGTAACGTGTTTGGTAGCAAGAATAGCCGTATGAGCTTTGAAGAGGTTCAAGAGGAAACACACGTCTAGGAAAGGAAGAAGAAACTCACAAGCCAATTTCTATTCCTGCAAACCTCAGAAGTAAGATGTTTTGAGGATAAGAATGTCAAGACATCAAACAATCATACTTAAAGAGCACCTAAAGAATGCTATCAGCTGTCGAGTCACCAGTAATCCCCGCATGTACATTGACCCTCAGTGAATCGATGAAACCGATTGACATCCCTGACAACAATTTCTCTTTTGTAAATATCAGAAGCGAATTTCATCACCGTGTGACAGTCGCCACAAGTTCTCAGGTTTTTCTTTATCCTAACGGGAGCTCCATTTGGGAGTGTAAGCAGTGCGAAAGCAAGAGCCAATCTCTCACTGTGATGCCATAAGTTACGCTCTTTGTACTCTCCAATGCTATTTACTGCGAACTGGACTTGAGGAACGTATCCTTTCTTTTTCACCAACTCCTCCAACCGACCAAGCATCTCATAAATCTCGTGCGTCATATCATGCGACCTATCATGCGAGGTGAACACAAAGGTCGTGTTTTTTATATCGACCCAGCTACACCCTGGTTCCTTCTTTAGCCCATTGACAGACATCAGTCTTCTAACTTCATCTGCTTCCTTCAATCTTCCCTCACGCGAGTACATGTTTGAAAGCAGCACATAGTTTCCTGGATTATCAGGTTGCAACTCAAATAGCCTATCTGCGGCTTCTCTGCCCAATTCAAGATTTCTATGATTTGAGCAAGCTCCAAGCAAAGCTCCCCACACTGTTGAGTCGGCTTTGATAGGCATCGATTCTATTAACTTCTTTGCTTCGTCTAGCCGGCCAGCACGACCAAGTAAGTCAACCATGCAAGCATAGTGTTCATGTCCAGGGTTTATACCATAAATCTTACTCATCGAATTAAAATACAAGTAACCTTTGTCAATGCGCCCAGCGTGGCTGCATGCCGAGAGAAGACTAACAAGGGTAATATAATCAGGTTTAGTTCCTTCTGCTAGCATATCCTCGAACATTTTGATTGCTTGATCAGCACACCCATGTTGCTGGAATGCAGTGATCATAGCACTCCAACATACCACAGTTCGGCCCTCAATCTCTTCAAATGCCTGAGTAGCGTCAGCTAAACTGCCACATTTTGCGTACATCATAATTAGAGCACTTCCAATGCAGGTGCTGCTCACAAATCCACTTCTTAATATCTGATTATGAATTGAGGTGCCCTGGCTCAATGCTGAGATAGAAGCAGTAGCATGAAGCGCGGTAGAGAATGAAACCTCGTCGGGAATTACATCTTCACTTCTCATGAACGACAAATAACGACAAGCCTCTTCATACTTATCATTATGGACAAACCCCATCATCATCACATTCCATGTGACAACATCTCGAACTCCACTAGTCCGGAATTGCCTAAAAGCATCATCTAAGGACCCACATTTACAGTACATGTCCAAAAGCGAATTCTTCACATATGATGAAATCATTAAATTTCGCTTAACAACCAAACCGTGTACCTGCCTTCCGAATTCTGAGCTGCCATTATTGCCACAAGCACTCAATGCGCTCGAGAAAGTCACTTCATCCGGCATAACAGAATCTCGCTTAAGAACCTCCCTGAAAACTAAAACCGCCTGATCGAATAACTTGTTTTGCAAGAGCCCCACGACCATAGAATTCCAGGTAACAAGGTTTCTCTCGGGCATTTCGTCAAACATCTTCTGTGCTGCATCCATACGGGAACATTTTGCATACATGTCGACCAAAGCACTTCCCACAAAGATGTCACATCCAAACCCATGTTTAATCACCAAGCAATGAATCTGTTCGCCGTGAGACAGGACCATGGTCTCTGCACAGGCAGGTAAAACAGCAGAGAAGGTGAAATGGTTTGGGTAGATTCCGGTTCTCCTCATCTGGTTAAACAGGGCCAGTGCCTTGAAGGGCTTGTTGGCATGGGATTGTTGGGTGATGAGGGAAGTCCAGGTGACCACATTCTTGGACCCATCACTGGCTTGTGAGAACAACGCCACGCTCTGGTCAACGTGGCCACACTTGGCATACAAGCTGAGGAGCCTGTTGAGGAGGGAAGGGATGGAGGTGCAGCCGTTGGTGGTGATCTGGGCGTGTATCTGGGTGACATGTCTGATGTTCCTGGTCTGTGAAGCGGTGTTGAGGAGGTCATTGAGTTGAGTTGGAGTGGGTGGTGATGGGGCTTTGTGATGTGGGGTGTGCAAGAACTTGGGTAACACAGTGGATGAAGAATGAATTGCTATGTGGCTTTTGCTGGGAATCAATGGGGAAGGAACTTTCATAATACTAGGACACAGAGCAGTACTCACGATATCAAAGGATACATGCTGTCTTCTTGTATTGGTGAATGCTAAGATCTATCTTATATAACTCATATATAGGTAACTCATCGTCCATATGACAGCATTATTGTTTTTATAAGGACTCATTGTTCACATGACGATTTCATTGTCGCAATGCTGCAAACTCGGAGAAAATTATAAGAATTCAATAATCGACATAATAAAGAAAAAGTTATAATAATTTGTTTGAATTTTCATTTGGAACAAATAAGAGCGTGTTTGGTAACGCTTCTATTCTCGAAATAATTTTGATAAAAAATTGTTCTTTTTATTTTGTTTAGAAACAATTTAAGTATTTTAAGCTCGTTTGGTAACTATCCAAAATTTCAATTTCCAAAATAAATTATGTTTAGCACTATCTCAAAATTTCTACTCCAAATCACTTTTTTTTTTTTTTTAAATTTTAAAATAATTTTATTACTTTTTTTCCTTTTTTTCTTCTTTTCTTTTTTTTTCTTTCTTTTCTTCTTCTTCTTCAAGTTCTTTGGTGGCCGGCCTTGGGATGACCTAGGCGACCAGAGAAAGGGCCAACAACCTCATCGGGCGTCGTCGACACGGTGAGCCTTGCTCGATCGGGCGAGCCTAGCTAGTGGCCGAGGGAGGCCGAGCGAGGCCCGTCTCACCGGACCGATTGTCGGCGGTGGTGGGCGGCAAATAGCGGACAGCGCGAGCGGCAACAACGGCAATGGCAACAAATGAAGAAGAAAGAATAAAGAAGAACAAGAAAACTTTACCAAAAAAAAAAATTCTTTACCAAAAAAAAGAACAACAAGAAAAAAGAAAAGAAAAGAGAAGATAGGTTGCTTGATTCTAGAATTGTTCCCAAGAACAAAGAATCAACATTTTTACTTCTCGATTCTGTTCCAAATCTACTTCCAAGAATAAAATATTTACCAAATGAATTTCCGTTCCAAATCTACTATCGGGAACAAAAGAACAGAAATTAGTATTATTTGGCAAGTTGCCAAATAGGCCCTAAATGTATCGATCGATTCTCTCCCATTTGATTGGACAATTGGACCATAGATGCAATGATTTACTTCACACATGAGCTTTCTAGTTCAGGCGTACGATGGTCTGGTTGCACCGAAGAAAAGAAAAGAGTAGAAGAAGCGTATGATTCTTTCATGCGTGCTCCACTTGGCTCGGGGGACGTAGCTCACTTGGTAAAGCTCTGGTTTCACAATTGGGTCGTTGCAATTACATGTTGAATGCGTAGTCTTGCTCTTAACAGTGATCTCGCACCAGAATTATAGTTCGGATTCTTCCGATGGCCAATTAGCCTCGTTTTCAAGTTCCCCCTTCATCGGTACTAATTGTATTGGTACTAATTGTTCTCAAGAAATATCAATCTCAGCCATTAGGATAAAGAAATTTTTAGTAATCTGACAAATAGGAAAGAACTCACACATTTCATTTCAGTTCTACACATAACATATTAAAACCATACAGCTACGATTACACTCTGTAGATAATACAAAAGCATGAGTATGGTCGAACTATCTCATGATTTCAAGATTGTCTTGATTAGGGATAATATGGTACAATAATCTCTACAGTCCTCAAACCGACAAGGTGCTGAACAATATTTCAAGCACATGATTTTGGAGATAAGAGAGGGCTTGTTAGGCAGCTTCCGCAAAACCCAGCTCGAGATTGCCGAAATCAAACACTGTGTGATAGACCCCATGAATACGTCGCCGAGAATCCTGCACCGAGATCCAATGCGAGGTGAGGGAAGAGAAGTGTGGATAAAGATCATCTTAAAGCAAATTACAGCGCATATATAAGAAGAAAGGAGATGGACATACCAAAGAGGACCTCGAGGTGGTGGCACGTCGAAAGCCATGAAGCCACTGATGCAGATCGTATTAATTCCATCCCCAGTTTTCAAAACATACTGGAAATGAGAAAGATGACAAAAACGGGAATTTTATCAGGTGCTCCATCATGCTGAGACAGTTCATCACGCAGTACCAGACAATAGACAACTGTTAATAAGTGGAATTTGCCATTTTGCAAACTTAAACCTGCTCAGGGGTGAGTGTGAAAGGTTTCTCCCCGATGGTGAAAGTCAAGTCTGGCATGTATGCGATGTTATCGCAGTCAACCACCGATTCACCCATTGGACTTGGTATGCTTTCACAAAGCTGTAAAAAGGCTAAGAGTCAGGCGAACTAAGATCTAGAATCAATATGTTTGCATCGCAATTTATGGGCGTTGGATTGATTACCTGTGTCACATAGTTGAGTACTCTGTCTTTTGTTCTCTTCTGTTTTAGTTGATTCTGGACCCATATAACAGTCATCTCGCAGGCAGTGCAAACAACATCATCGCCTGACAGTCCACATTTCAGTGCCTTTTAGAACTGGAGTTCTCTTCTACTAATAAACTCACAAGTAGTTCAAAGAGAAGTCATCACCTGATTTCTCATTTGCCTTCTCGACCACTGTTTTGATTCCCGGCTGCAAAACAAGAAAAAGTCGGTAACATTCATGGTGTATTGCATACATTTTTTCCTAGCTTTCCATATGTCAAGGCTTCTTCAACGTCAGTTGGACAAAGGTCCAAATGGTGGTGTATGATGGCAAATATTTCACTGGGAAAGTAGCAGAACTCGTGTTTTCAATATGACTATTGCTTATTGCTTGAGTAAGAGGCATTCCTTTCCTTAATGATAAACCAGAAATATTTTACCAGTCATTAACAATTATACCGCAAGAACTTCCTCACCTTACATGATGTGTCCCGTTGAAAATGCATAAACCGATCTGGGAACAGACTTTGTCGGGTTTCACCTGTAAACCATAATAATAAATTCTACTGAATTCTTGCAAACGAATGAATACAAGTGGCGAACAAATAGAAATGGTCAGTGACATACGCCAGCAATCAAGAGATCCCATATCAAATCTCCATACTGAAACACAACCTCCTTGCACTCGGTGCTCACAACTCCTTCGGCCCCAATAGCATGGTTGATTTCAGTGACCACAGACTGGCAAACATTTTCAATAGGTGAACTTAGGAATACGATAACGACAGGCAAGTAAACACAGAACAGACGTAACAGGCATAAAATCTTTGGTCGACATAGATTAGTCTGAAGGGTGAACACGTACTGTTGGACCAGCAAGCAAGGAAGTTCCGGAATCTACAATAGCTGCACAGCCACCCCTGCATACACCTGAAAAGAAGTTGACATCAACCATGTGACTGATGGGCAATTCAAAGGCATAAATGTACAGGGCACTCGTACAGAATTCGAGGAGTGTTGGGAATTTTTTTTTCAAAAGCAACCATGAGAGAAGATCATTAAATAGGAAAATGTGAAGCAACTGAAACTAAACTAGACAACATAGACTACTGGTATGTGAACAGCTCCTATCAACTTTGAGAATTTTTCAGTTAGAACAGAAAAAGAAAGTGATGTCATAATCAGCTCATCCAAAGTGTCTAGAACCTAACATCCAATGATATTATTCTCTTAGAACAATTGATTTTCAATTAGAGACACGATTAAGCTTTAAGATCTATTCAAGGTTAAAAGAAAAAGGAACTTAGTTTGGCAGCTGCAAGATTACCCGTTGACTGGTTGGCAATGAGAATATCGCCCATATTGAACTGAAAGGACAGCAAGTTTAAAGTTAACGCCTTTTCTAGAGAGAGTGATGAATGTACAAAGAATGAATCATTATCAATTTCTAACCTGCCAGTAACCCTTCTGTGTAACTGGAACATATACATGCTTCCCCCTTGAAGTGTCTTTCGTCAACGCCGCCAAACACAATCTCACCTCCCTCTTTTGCATCTGGATCACGGTTCAACCAGAAGGAGAATACTTCGTCATCCACCAGACCTTGCTGCATCATATTGTACCTGTAGTTTCTAAAATCAGAAGCAATAGCCAACAGAGATAGACCAAAAGATCGATGAAAAATAGGTCTCAAGCTCCAACAAAAGGAGGATGACTCCATGATCACTGTGATACCAACGGCTAAAGCTATGGGACGATACCAGACAGGGGTGACATTCCCAACAGAGATCTCCTGGAAGCCAAGCCCGAGGATTCCATCGAACTCGCCAATACAAAAGTAAGACTTCCTTCTCGTGTGGCCTCAATGAAAACCTGCAAGTCAAACATGTGTAAGTGAGATTTATAGTCCTCTTCAAGAGCTAGATTTCTTTCTGTGTGTGTGTGTGTGTGTGTGTGTGTGAGAGAGAGAGAGAGCGCCCACTTGATCTTTTACAATGAGATTGCCAACTTCAACATTATCCTGACTCAGAAAACCAGAAACCGATCCAGATCCATAGTTTATGTCACAAGTTTTTCCTGAATTACCAACAAAAAAAAGTCAAATAAGTACACCACCAAATTCGACGAC
Source organism: Eucalyptus tenuipes (assembly GCA_014182365.1). Taxonomy (NCBI): domain Eukaryota; kingdom Viridiplantae; phylum Streptophyta; class Magnoliopsida; order Myrtales; family Myrtaceae; genus Eucalyptus; species Eucalyptus tenuipes. The sequence continues at coordinate 16,777,406 of CM024538.1, forward strand.
AAAGATAAGAACTTTCCATATAAATCAAATGATCTATGGTGAAAGTTAAAAAATTCTAGTCTCAAGGTCATACCATTCTTTTTGTATGTACTAGAACGGCTGGCCTTGTATTTGGAATGGAAATAGCAAGCAATCTGCGCATAATAACCAACCCGGTCAGCAATCCCACACCAAAACACGTGTCACGAAACAAAGCAATTAAGCATGACTCACCGAGAAGAAACATTTCGCTGATGGAACCCAGAGATTTGAACTGCCAGTATCAAATATAACAGTAAATTGCTGTGGGGGCGAGCCAATGCCGACCTCTCCATAATATTGTGCATCAAATAATTCTTCAGGGGCACCATGTCTTCTCCGCCACTGTGCATATGATAGTTCAAGCCCTTTGTACCATATTTCGAAAATCCCTCTTGTCTTGCAGTTCTAGCAGCATTGATGCTCCAAACATCGAGGCGCCGCTTCTTCAGCCCAATTCTCACCAGGCCATGGGATGAAGTAGGAAGAAGAGGTACAATTACAGCCCATAAACAAAATGCTGCGAAAAAGATATTTGTAGCCCATGTTGTATGCAAATCCTGTCACCCAGTCAGGACAAGTGAAAACAAAGCAGGAAATTCTTGAATCAGCCCAAGAGTGATGGGAGAAACAACTTGGATCACCAATGGTTTAAACGAATATCTTTCAAAAGAAATACAAAACTTCAGAGAAGAGTGCTGCTTAACATGGATTTGGTTCATTGCACTCTTTTTAACTGTTAAAGTAGACAACAGACCACCAAGTTAGAAATTAATCAAGAAAAGAATTCTACTTCAGTTGAAACAAATCATTCCCAAGAGTGAAATATCAGCATCCTACCTACCATAAACTGCACAAAGATCAGATATGAATGAAACCATTTAGTCAACTTAAGTTCACTTTCCTTCCCTCAAAGCCACAGTAACCAATGCTTTAAACATCATCGGGCCCAAAAAACAAATGCTTTTGACAATTTATGACTTCCCTTATGAGTACTAATCACCCCAACAGAAAGACTCAAGCTTTAGAGCAAGTGAATGGGACACACAAGCAAAAGCAAAGCCAGCAAATTACTAGCCCATGCATGACATCATGATCTCTGCAAGAAAGAAACCATCAACCCTCATGCCCAGGGGCCGGTATGAGCTCCGTGATCAGGGTGATATTACTGATGTTGTTCTACACCATCAGAGACAGAGATCGAACCTTTTGCCGACGTGCGTGCAGAGAGAGCTGAGTAGAGATGCTGATTGCTGACAAGCTTGCTGGAACGCTTCAGTAGCTTGCAGAAAGAATGAGGAAGTTCGGGTGTCCACGAAACCAGGAGCCACTTCTTCTTTTATTCTCTATTTTAACAAGTACAATAATTACTTTTGTCCGCCACCACATTAATATCTGCTGAGGGAATCCCAAGTTTTGCTGCTCACGAACCTCGCACTCTCGTGATATTTCCAGGAAAGTCGTGCTATTTTTAAGTGTGCACATCCTGAAATTTACGGAGCAGAAAATTAATTTATATTAGAAATTAATTTAATTTACATTTAAAAAATAAAAAGTTAAAAATTTTAGTTTGATTTTTCTTGGAATCTATTTTGGAATATAAATATGTTAAAATAGAAAAATCAATTGCGTTACGAAACGGATTTGTCGGCACATTCGTTAGGAGAACGGAGAAATAGAGAAATGGATAAGTAGGAATTTTATCGTACGCTAAAATACCGATGCCACGTAGTGTCTAGAACCAGGAATACTAATTAGGTGTGTCGGTTCAAGATAATGTGCGAAACACGTATTATCAGGTAAGCAAACTTGCAATAAGATCTTTCAATAGTAATCCGAGAACCTAAATGTGTTCCCTAATTTAACTTATCGGTACCCACACACCCTATCCCCCTAATTGGGAAGTTTTTCTTCCCTTGCCCTGATAATATTCCGAATTTTATGTCCCAGAGTTCAAACAGAAACAATTTTAGGACATAATTAGGTTCAAGATATCAACTAAAAAATGTAAATATATAATAAGATGCGTGTTTATAGAATTAATATTGTAAATAACATCAACGGGGAATAGATTTTTTTTTTTCAAATCAAGTGCGGTTGTTTTATTGATTAAATTAGTTTTCTTGTGCTCAAGATTTTCGATTTAAAAAAAAAAAAAGGTAACTTAAGCAAATCAAAATGAAAATATTGAATATCGACTTAGCTATGCATATTATAAGAAACTGATGAGGACAACTTATTTTTGGTCAAAATAACTATTAGAACTTAAAAAAGTCTTTCAAATTATTTCAAAATTTGATAGAATTGAGTTGCCTTGATTCTTGCAATATGTAGGTATGTCCTCGGACCGACGACACCTACTACTTTGATGAGTTTTCATTATTGACTTGATAATTTTTATTTATTTTCATAGGGATAAGAAATTGTATCAGAAATAAAAAATGTGTGCTCGATATCTGACCAAGCCAATCAAAAAACCATATTCAAACCTAATCATGCCAACTCAACCACCCTACTGGTATTGATATTGAATCCCTGCATCTAACCATACTAATTAAGATCACTTCAACCTCTTTCACTTCCCAACTAATTAAGATCACTTCAACCTCTTTCCCTTCCCAACTCCTTGATGAAATCTGAAATGCATATGTAGGGCCGTGCGATGGAAATTTGATTCCAAAACATGTTAGCATGGAAATTGCTTGGAACTTTCTTGAACATGGCCAACATAGGAAAATGTTAAGAGACGATGATGTCCTAGACACGAACTTGTCCGTGCAAACCCGACTTTAGACAAAAGGAAGCATACAACAACATCTTTGCACACCCATTTCCTCCACCTTTTTCAAGTTTTTGTCATTTTTCATGCATGCGCAAACCCCAATAAAGTACCCTCAAAATCTTCTTTTTTATTTTCTATTTGAATGGGCTTTTGTCTATGTACTTCGTTTTGTGAGTTTTTGTCTTGTCCATGAAATACACATAAAAATGGTTTTAAAATATTAATATGAGCTTAGTTGGAATACGGGAGGTTTGGAAAACATTTCATAAATAAAAATTTCATAAATGAAAAGAGTATAGATTTATCGTACAATTTTTTTCGCTTTTATTTGTTTTTTGGTACACTCGTTCGATTGCAATATAGAGTCAAATTGGAATTTGCTTTCTCAATAATCAAGTCAAATCGAGCAAATATTTAGCACGCAAAGCATTTTACCTTCTTAAGCTGGAGGGTGAAAAGATGGGACAATCGGCCTCGATCGAGCTTCAATAGTGGATGGTTCTTAAATACTGGTGTTGAATTTATGGTACCTATTAGGGGAACGTTGTCTCCATAGATTTTCAATTCATGATGAGATTCATTGAGCAAATGAGAATCTTTTCATTTCAATGCCAAACGGTAAAAGATTGTGAGGGCATCATGCGCTACGAGAATTATGAAGCTTGCCGTTGTGGGTTGCAAATGAGTACCGACTCGATGCATTTTCAAATTGATTCTAGTTATAAATCTTTCCCTTTTCTTTGGAAGATTTAAAATAAATAAAAAATAGACTAAAAGTCATTTTTGCTTTGCCTTATAATTTGTGGTCATTGAAGGGTTTGTGTATAGGGATTAAACCAAATCGAGCGATTTTGAACAATTCCCGCAAAAATTTGCCCAGTTCTACCATTCTAGGTACGAGAACCAAACACCTAGACCAATATGTTTTTTTCTAAAGAGTGGAGAAAAAATTACCAGCCTGCGGTGTTAATCCGCCCAAGAACCAAATCGGGAGGCGTGGATCGGCTAGGTTCTTGGCCTCACGCTCTATCTCCCAATCCCACAGGTTTAAAGCGGGTGCGTATAAGCGAAATTTAAAATAGAAATTGATTTACGGCTAGAAATTGATTTCTCAATTTATTTCGGTTGAGAAGTTAAATTTTAATTGATTTTAACCTTCAAATCATTTAAAATAGAAATACATTCGAAAGAGAAAAATCGAATTGCGTTCTCAAAGCAGTTTACATTACTTGTTTCGAGCAGAGAAAGAAAGAAATAGAGAAGTAAATTTTATCGTACGCGCCGTAGTAGTAGCCGTTTCACACTATTAACTGAAATTGAGCCTCGGCGGAGTTTCATTTTTTAGGTCTTAACATGGGCCGAGTTCAACTATGATAAATTTGGCCCAGCATGCAATGAACCGATCACATCTTCTTTGTAAGAAGAAAGACGCAGAAAAAAACTAAGGATCTCGCTAGTCGCTACTCCGGTCTTCTTTGGGAGTGGAAAAGCTCGGGCTTTGAAGTGAAAAGGGACGAACCCCTCCTCCGATCGACTCTGGTATTAACCGCTGCTCAACCCTTTATACTTCACGTGCTTCAGCTTTCACGTCTTTCTAGTTCTCGGGCTTTTCTGGGTCGTGCACGCCAACCGTTCGAGGAAATTACCCACTGGGATTTTGCTTGACAAACTCGCGGTTCTGTGAGTTTTCTTTTTCGTACAGTAGTTGAAATTCGAAGTATTTGATCGTTTTACGGTTAACTGCATGACGGGTCGTGATATGATAACAATATAATGGAAGTGTATTTTTTTATAAAGACATTATAGCGGAAGTTAAAGCTGTGCATTTGATCCTTTATGCACTTCTTCATTGGTTTTGGTGGGTTATTTTCTGGATTCATTAAATGTTGAAGCTAGACATGATTGTTGTCTCTAATGGAGTAATTGATGGAGCTGTATAGATGGCGTTGAGGCGGCTTTTGGGGTGGTCTGATGGTGAGCTGATGAGATCAGATTCGAAGCCTTGTTCGCGATTGATGAGACAAACAGCTGCCATTTGCACTGTGGGCGGAGGCTTGGGGTTCTGGATTCTCTGTAGATTGCACTATGGTATGTTGCACAGTTGATTATCCCATGCTTCTATTGCCTGGTCCTGCATAAGTTGAAGTGATGCTCACTTGCTCAGATGTCCGAGGCATGTATTTATAGGGAGATTTTTGGGCTTTTTCTCTAGCTGAAGAAAACACACAGGAAGCAATTGATAATGGTGTGTTCATTCCAATTGATGTTGTGACATGAATAGTTTCCCCTTCCCTAAAACATGCGCATATTTCCCAGCATAATCCCATTTCTTTAGCTGACTGAAGTATTTTAGTAAATCTGCATTTGGATACCTGCTGTCTAGTGTGGACTCTTGATCAAATTTTGAAGTCTGTCTTGTTTGTCTTCAGTATTCTGTCAGATTGTCATCTCATCTCTGTGTACTGTGGACCAAGTTTTTTGGCTCTGAATATTGAGTTTCACTGGAGGGGAAACCATAAGGCATATAGCATAAAAGAGACACTTATCCTGAAGAGTTTAGAATAAATCCACACTTTTATGGGTTTGTTGGCTGTTGGTGTAGGCAGAGATATTTGGCTTTGAGAATTCTTCCTCCCTCAAGATGATAAAAATATAGATTTACTATGCTTCTGAACAGTACATGTTAAGTTGATCTTTTCCTATCAGGTCCAAGGATCACAATACCCAGAAGTCTCAGGTGGGCAGCTTGCGGAGCTGTATCAGTGAGCTCAACCGGACGCTGCTGGTTCGCCTGTTCAGTCAGAATGTGAACCCCAAAATATTGCTGCTTATGACAAGGAAGATAGTAGCGGTATTCAATTAGGGCTGTCTTTCTTCTTTCATATAGTGACTGAGCCTATCTTCTAATCATAAACTTTCTTGCTGGACTGAGATTCTAGTGGAGTGATGTTAATCTTCAAGTCTGTATGTATTGATTCTACATGATGAATGTTCTTCTAGTGCTAAGATTGGCAAATTTTTTGGTTAATAAACAGCCTAAGCATATTACACACAATGCCAGGGTTTTAAGATGGTATGTTACTAGTCTTTTTACACGCCAATGATAGATCCACATGGATTTGGAGTTGATATGCTACCTAATTGGACAAAGCATTCAAAAATGCTCTGACTAAGACACAATGGCATGGCTGTAGTTATAACCAACTGTAGGGTCTTTCCATTTGGCTGAGTTGCATATCATTTTCGGGCTACTGCAGTTGATGCTTTTATCATTTTCCACTTGGAGTTGTTTGATACATTATACACGCACTTCTTCTGCATCTAATTCTAGATAGATATTGCAGAATGCTAGACTGTAATTAAGTGTCAAATTTAATGACTTGCTATCGAGATATGGGTGCCAACAAGAACAGTGATTTTGCCTTTTGTCACTGCTAACAGTATCTGCAGAAACTAAGAGCTAGGCTATTCTTCTGCTTTAACTGTGGTTATTCCTCCTGTAGTGCTTTTGCTCCTTTTTAGTTGATGATGCCCTCTGACAAAGAAAAAAATCGCCAGATTGGTACCAGTGGTCGGAAATTTTTTTTTGTAAAGGCTCATTCTACAAGTAATATGGTAGGCATGATGTCGCAGAGTGTAGAGACATATGAGGACATGCGTGTTTGTGAGATTATTGAAGATCCTATTGTTTTTCTTGATATGTTTTTGGTTAGTTAAATGAACTGGCGTCTACATATCATTCTTTCAGTAAAGCAAGCGGTTGCTGTAATCTATGAAGGAACTGTTGATCAGGGATTTGTAGCCCTTCAGTTGGAAATGAATAGATTTAAAGCCTTTCATTTTTTCTAAAGGGTTTTGGAGCTTAGAGCTAGGGAAAGATGAACTAAGCGGACAGAAAGTTTGAATGTTGGTGTCTACGGTATTTTCCATAGGAATCAAGAAAATATGTACCTAGGTACGGTACGTTAAGATTAATCCGTTGGTAGACCATAGACTCCCGAGGAAATGTGCCAACGATTGCCAGGATGATTGAGCACACAACAAGAACGTAGACGAGGTTTTCCTGAGAAACGATGTGCTTGTCGAGACTTGGGCCTGAGAAACCGAGGGATCAAGGACTCGGTCGTTTCTCGCGTTCCTTGTCATGCTTCACAAATCATATCATCCCCCATTGGCCGAGGCATTGAAAGGGCTAAGTCTCTCGTGGCCTGTCATCGATCTTTTGAATTAGGGTGATTGGTTCCCAAGTTGAGTCGGTTTCACGGCCACCGATTTATTGGATTACAGTAATCGATTCACACCAGTTGGGTTGGTTGTCACAGACGAGAATCGAAGCCGAACTAGTCGGTGCAGTCCGATTAACTTTAGGTTGGATCAGTCGATTTAGGGTTTTGGCAATTTCCTTTCCTTCTCTTTGAAATAAAAGAAATTTAATATATATATACACACATCCATCCGGTCGCAGTTCAATTTTGCACCTTGAACTGGAATTTGGACGATTATTCTCTATTCAAAAATTTAAAATTGGGATTGGACTAGTTCCTGCGGGAATTGCCCAGTTCAGTTGGGTTCGATCTAGTTCCGGTCCATCTGGTTCCATGCACACCCTCCACGTTGGATCGAGCAATAATGCCAGAGGAAAGATGACAAGATCGTGAGGAGTTGCGTGGAGCGCTCGTTAATACATTCGATAATGATGAATGGGAAAGCAAAGGGGAAAAAGGATGGAAGAGATAGTGCCGTCCGCTGTGCATGTCTGCAATTCACTAATGGCCAGGGGATCGTACCCAGATGACACCTCGAGAAGCGCGCCCCCCCAAATGATTCACTTTTCATCGAAAAGAAATTCCGAAGCAAATTTGAGGAAAAACTTGGTAAATACCAAAATCTCTCCAATTTTATTCCATTTTTGATTCGGAAAAGTATCAACAAAAATCTTAAAGGTATCACAATAGTATTAATTTAGTCATAAACATTTTTTTAGCACAGTATCGATTTAGTTATAAATCTTTTGTCTAGAGAGCAAATCCAATCATTCAAACTCTTTTGACGAATATTATCAGCCGCGGATTGGCGGCCGGCGCAAGTGGCGGTAGCATCGTGGGTCGGTCGGCAATGCATGGCTTTGATAATATTTGAATATTTTTTTGAATATTATTTGTTTTTATTTTTATTTATTCTTTCATTTTTCCTTTTTCTTTTTTCTTTCATAACCCCAGCCTCTCTTGTCGGTCGCCAAACCTTGGCAATTGGCGAGAGCTGAGGATCTCAGCAGCCACTAGCGAGGCTCGCACAGCCCCTGATGAGCACTTTATAGGGGTTACGAGTGGCTTTGCATTAAGCTAGCAAGGGTCGAGCCTCCACTAGCCCTTTGGCGAGGATTCAAATCGATGGCTCACTAGCCCTCGCCTCTAAGCAATCACCAATCGACAACCTAGCCACAGGAAGAAGAAAGGGAAGAAATAAATAAAAATTAAAAATTCGATAAAAAAAAAAAAAATATTAAAATTTTATTAAAAAGTTATCTACGTTATTGCTAATCATGTTATGTAAATCAATTGACATTCACATTAGATAAAATCTCACCAAAACTAGCTAAAATGACTGAATTGACATGAATTGATGTTTAATATAATAGGTTTAGGGCTTTTTAAAATTTTTCTCCTTGATTCGACTAGCTATAGAGTAGTTATTATGAATTGCCTGGGCTAATTATTTTGGATAAGGGTTTTTCAATAAAGAATATGGATATTGTTATAGATTTATCTTATACATAATGATGCGGGCTTAGGCGATCGCAGTATAGAAAACTCGTGTGGATTTCGAAAATTGGATTTTAAGTACCCGGAAAAGACCGGTAAAAGACCGTTGATTTTAAACTAAAAGCTGATGTCATCGAAGTAAGTCTAGGCAAGGATATATCATTATTTGATGTTTATTGCTCCTTCTCGTATGGTTTCGTGACAAAGGGTATGAACAAGTTGAAGTTATTATTGAGCTACTCGAGCTTGCTTAGAAGACTAGTGGAACTCGACTTGATTTTTTCAGGTCCGAGTAGCATGAATTCCAAGCCTACTTTTAGCCTGAACTTGCAAAAAGCTTGATTGAGTAACTTGAGGTCTGACCGATTAACTAAATTCTATATAATATATGTTTCTTCATATTACTGTATTTCTTTGACTCAAGATGAGCCTGAAACTACCCTGTTGAACTTGAGCTTATCAAGCACTCTTGTGCCGAAAGAAGCTCGAGCGGTTGAGTATCAATATTGTGCAATGAGGGTCTAGCCTCACTTAATATGGTAATACTTTAGAATTTGATGTGGGAGCATCACTCTCTATCAATCAGCTCCCAAATTCAACTCATTTTTCGTTGATTTAGCCAACCCATCCACCATTCTTACAAGTAAAAGTCAATTTCTACTGCAATTTAATTATATGGATCCAAGGTTGAAGTTGCTGATTGTGTAACATAGTTGTCGATTTCAAGACTCCCAATTGACTACTTAATGACCAGAGGCTGCACTAGTTGATTCATATCGCTCTTTGATAATATTGTACAGTAACTGTTCGGCTTCAAAGATTGGTGCATAAATTTAGAGGGTCTTATTAAGTTTCAATGCACCTGATGCTAATCCTCATATTTAAGTCTCTTAACTCCCAGCTTTATATGGATCTTTATTGTGGTTATAATCAGCTGAATTCCCCAAAAGTATGACCAATTTCTAGGAATTCTGAGAGTATTCTCCTTTATTTAGCAATATCTCTATAAATAGATGTGTAATCTTATTTGTAAAGGAGACAAGACATGCATATCGAGAACATTTCATTTGTCTGGCAAGTATCTATTCTCGAAAAGTGGATTATTTCATGTTGATGAACCAAGAAACGCTACGTAGTTTGGCAGACGCGTCTTTTTAGGCGCGTTGGTGAGCTTCTCTTATCTCAAAATATTTTTATTCTTGGTGAGTGATTCGTCCTTTAAATCTTTGACAATGATATTCGATGAATCCCGATGTTTATTTGTGGTTGATGGCGTGCTCTTTAGAACTTGGGGTGATAGTAATTTATTCTATATTTATATTTATGCAAGTAACATCATCTCCATACACTTTGACCTGTTCCGAACTTCGTTCAAAGCACCACCACTATATGCTCACTTGCCCGACAACCGCATCACTGTATCGACTCTATTCAACTCGACTCGACTCGACTCGATACTTGGGCCCGCCTTTCACCTTCCCATACGTGGATGACGAAGGCGGTCACGCCCATCTCGTGACCCAGAACGTCGGGGCTCGAAGGGCAGAGTGGAGGATGAGAGTGAAAGTGAATCCGAAAGCGAAAGCCTTTTTGAAACGGAAGAGGAGATTACAGGAGAGGATAGAGATGGAGAGATGAGAGAGACAAAATGAAGGAGAAGCCCGATGTAGCGCCTGCTAACTTTGTTTATTCAGTTTGTGGAATCTCCCATCACCTCCTCTTTCACCCCCTAGTTGTCATCAACCCCTCCATCCCATCTCTCCTCCCACCTCTCTCTCTCT